>VYXC01007878.1:2005143-2141435 GCA_013397175.1 Platysteira castanea
TTTTTTCTTTTTTTTTGACCTAGATTAAATTTGCTGCATTATCAAGCCTTTTGGGAAAGCAACTAAGAACTAATATGCACCGGTTCATGTGTCACAACACTTCCCTACCCATTATTATGTAAATTTTGACTAAAGTGCGACACAGATAGAAAAGATACCATGGGCAAAATTGCCAGAATCTACTTTTCTTTCTCTCTGAAATAAGCCACTTATATTAAACAGTTTTAAATGGCTAATAGCTGTAAAAGTATCTGCAGAATTTCTGTATACAATTCTTCATATAGGACAATGACGGCCTTTGTACATTCCTGAACCCCTCTGCTGCCTGTGTAATGACTGGGAAGTGAATGACCAGCATCCTGGAACTCTCCGTTTTACTTCAGAAGGAAGGGGCCAACTTCCACACCTGCAACTTGGCAACACTCATATGATATCTGCACTAGATGGTGATAAAGGAGTGAAAAAAAGCAAATGCAGAATTAGATTCTATACATGGTGGCAGGATAAAGAAATACACACAAATCAGGTTTATAGCATCGTGGCAATTTTATGTCATTACAAACTAATCTGTCCCTAAAGAAACCATGCCTGCATGCTGGGATGGAAGCTGAGCTTTATCGGTCTGAGCTGAGTAGTGGATGAGAGACATTGCAACATAAACTCAGGAAGTGCTGTGAAGACAGAGCTGAGCAGTCAGGGGCACTGAGCCTGCACATCAGCACTGCATCAACACCCTGATCTGCAGGTGGCCTGGCCTGGAATGTTCCTCCTTTGCCAGCTCGTCCAAGTAGCCACCCAGTGCAAATCCCTAGGGAGAGCCATTGAGATGGATAGCTGTCACTCAACCAACATCAGTGGGAAAATCAAAGCAGCAGCTCAGTGCCTCCTGTCGAGTTCAAGTTTGGTCTGTTCACATTTCTAGAGCTCAGGGGTGGAGAATAACTGGGATCTTATACATCAGTCCATATGGGTTACAGTAAAGACTGCTTGTCAGAGCTTTTGGACAAGAAATTCTCAAATAAATAGGACAGCGGGGGAGAGGGTTCGGAAATGGCATTCCAGCCTCTAGCTCTGTGAGGGACATCCCATGGGAAGTCACTGCACTTCCCACTTGTAAAATACAGAAAAGAATATATACAAAATAGAAGAATTATTTTTAAACTGAAAATAGTTTTAAGCAAGGCCTATCACTATGTATATATATTGTATCAAGAAAGAAGTCTTGAAACTGGGGGGACATCAAAATGAAACTACAAAAAATGAAAGTACAAATAATAATTTATTTCTTATGCTGACTTCTTGTCATTTCCCCTTTATGTTTTCTTCCTTCTTTTCCTTCTTATTCTTGCACTAATGCTCCTTAATCTTTAATTCACTTTCTTCCTCCCTCAAATAAATTATTTTTCTTTTCTTCCTAGCTGATGGTTATTGTTTCCCTTTTCTTTGGCCAGGTAACAATTGACTGGAGTTTACTGGCTTGAGTTTACTGGCTTTAAAATGAATGAACATGTCCTCAGTGCAAGTTAACCCCTAAATTTGATCATCTGCTAAATACATATTTGGATGCAGTAGAGAAAGAGGATTCAGAGAACAGATGCTAAAAAAAAAATGGAAATACGAAAATAAGATGTCCTCCCTTATTAATCCATTCTTGCAGCAGAAAACTGCTGTGACACTGTATTTCACTTCAAAAAGACTCTACAAAGATCATGTTTACATAAATTAACATAGGCAGGGACACATCTTTCCCTGATGTCATTTCAAAAGACCTATTGTCTCCAACCCTGGCACTCACTAGTAGCAAATCAAACTTCCCAGCACATACATCTTATAGTCCTGGATTTCCTTTTGTTTGTTCTTTCACTTGAATGCTTGAGAAAGATCACTGAGAACTGGCTTTTCCTGATAAGACTTCCAGATCACTGCTCTGATGAAACCTCTAATTGCTCTGTGACTCCTGAGAAGCCATTCAAGTCCTAGTTCAACTAGGAGGCAACTCTGTAGTGAAAACTACTCAGAATAGAAGAGCTTTACCATAAAATTATCCCTTCAAAATAATAAAAATTTTGAGAGTTATTTGCAATTTATAAACTTTCACTGTCACTATGAAAAACCTATATTTTGTACTGGAAATTATTTTCACTGGTTAAATGCCAAAGGCATCCTGGGCTGCATCAGGCAGAGCAGGTCAGTGGAGGTGATCCTTGCCCTCTGTTCAGCCCTGCTGAGACATATATGGGGTTCTGGATCTCTTTCTTTTTCCCCAGTAAAGAGATGTGGACATACTGGAGCCTGTCCAGTGAAGGACCATGAAGATGAAGAAGGGTCTGGAGCATCTCTCATATGAAAAGCAACTGAGAGAGATGGGACTGTTCAGCCTGGAGAAGAAAACATTGGAGGAAGTAAAGAAGGTAGAGCCTTCTCAGTGGTCCAGTGACAGGAGAAGAGGCCATGGCCACACATTAAAATACAGGAAATTCCATTTAAAAATAAGGAAAAACATTTTTATATTACAGGTCATCAAACGCTGGCATGGTTTGCCCACACACATTGTGGACTCTCCTTCCCTGGAGATATTAAAATCCTGCCTGGACACAGCTCTGACAAACCTGCTGTAGATGACCCTGCTTTGAGCTGGGGTTGGGTTACATGAATCCCAGAGGTTCCTTCTGACCTCAGCCAGCCTGTGATTCTGTTAAATGGCAATGAAGGAATTTAACTGGCTTCTGACAACATCCCTCCTAAAACAGCTTAACTTCCCCAGAAATATATTGCAAGCTTATTTAACTGTAGCAGACAACATCAGTTAAATTACTGTTTTATTGTTCTACCCATCAGTTGGGAACCAGCTCTCATTCACTAGCAAATTTCACACACAAGATAAGTTTTTTCACAGCAAGAACAAGGGAATTAATATATTTTTCTTTTTTTAAAGAAACAGAATCAGACACCTTTTAGCACCTTCTAGTACATAAAGGGGACTGGGATATGGCTAAAGAGGAACTTTGACAAGGGCATGCAGGGATAGGACAAGGCAGAATGACTTCAAACTGAAAGAGGGCAGGTTTCAGTTGGGTATTAGGAAGAAATTCTTTACTGTGAGAGCAGTGAAACAGAGGAACAGGTTGCTCACAGGAGCTGTGGATCCCTGGAAGTGTTCAAGGCCAGGCTGGATGGAATTTTGAGCAACCTGGTCAAGTGGAAGGTGTCCCTGCCCAGGACAGGGTGGTTGGAACAAGGCGATCTTTAAGGCCCCTTTCAACTCAAACCATTCTATGACTCTGTGGTGATTCTATGAACATCCCAGCATGGCAGATATTGCCATAGACACACAAGACATAAACAATAAAATGTCTTGTGCCATACCTTGTTTTTAGAAATATATCAATACATTTATGAATTCATGATAACACAATGCTATTTTTTAAGCTGCAGTTTATCCAGTCCTGTTGTATCTGATATGAAGTTTGGTTTCAACCTTGCTGACAGCTCTAAACCTCTGAGCCTGTGTCTTCTAAGGATAGCATAGGAAAATCCTGAACTATCAGTACAAAGAGAAAAAAGAGGAAGAAGTTCAGGGAGAAGGAGTTATAAAAGAAGGTACACAGAGGAAAGATTGCTATTGCTGACGCTTCACTCATTTATAAAACAACAAAACCTCAACCCTACCCAGAAACTTGGCAAGAACATCGTGCATGGGGTGTTTTCAACATTTAACTGGATGTGGAAGAGCTGGATACCATTTCTACAAGAGAATCTAAAATCTGACCTTGAATAACTCATTTCTAGGAATAGGGTGTTGAAGTTCTTCTGAAAATAACGTTCAATGCCCATCTGAATCTTTCGATGCCTAAATGCTTTTGAACAATCTGGCCTTTCATCTCCCTGTGCTCTAGCTTTTCCTTGTAAAATAGAAATAAAATGTTCTGAGCTCAAAGGAGTACTCTGAAGATACGATGAAAAAATAAAAATTGAGATAAAAAGACACAGCCATCATAGCGACAATGAGTAACAGCAGAGCAGTGCGTGCCAGCGCTGCTTCCATCTGACTCACTGCAGTCTGTTACACTTCCTCCAAAAGGTACCTTATAGGAAACAGAAGGAATCAATACAAGACATTTGAGATGGCTTAAGGGATGCTTGAGTAGCAATTCTAGGATAAATATTGCCTCTAAGTGCCCTGAACTTGAATCAACAAATAACTGTTTCCTCCATCATCCCCCCTGCCCTGTATTTTGCTGCTTTCAGCCAAGCCACAGAATTTGGGGCTCCATTCTCTTCTGGTGGAAGAACTGGAAAGCTTCCACTCCAAGTCATGATTTGCCTCAACATACACACTATTTAAATGGAGATAATTTTCAACTATTTACATTTTTTTCCCCCCGATAAATACGTTTCCCCATCTTTAAAACTCGGGTCTAAATCCATTGTCTGAATCTGTCACACTCCCTGCTCCCTTTGCCCAAGATGCAGTCAAACACTTTCAACCCTTTCTCGACTTCAACATCATGAACCCTTGCACATCTTGTATTGATTTTTAGGCATTCACAGCTTCCCTCTCACAGGGTCACAGCACATGTCAAATCTTTCCTGCATTGCACCTTCGAGCAGTGTTTCATCTAGTGAGCTTTGCTTTGCCTGAACTTGTTAGCAGTGACACATTTGTTCCCCAATTAAGCTTTCTTTATAATAATAATAAAAAAGAAATAGAAGCAATTCCTGGCAACTTTTCTATCTTTCTAGTCGGTTGAAACATTTTTATGCAGATGAAGATGCAGCTCCACAGAGTCTTTGAACTTTAAGCATCATCTTTACTTGGCTTTGAACTCTCAACAGGGCCCATGATCTTTCAAAGCAATGTACTCTGCTGTGGAAACTTCAAAAAAGAGGGAAAAAGGCATGGTTAGAAAAAAAAAATGCAAAAGATAGGCTTTTTAATGCTTGATGCTCCTGGAAATAAATAAAAAACCCAACTGAGTGGTATCTGAAGAAGTGTATTCGGTACTCAAGTGTTTCCCTAATTAATTGTTTAGATGAGTGCTAAAATAAATGCAGCAGCAGCAAAGATAAACAAACCACTTTAGTAATAAAGCCATATATTTGTGCAGGCACACAAAAATAAATGACAGCACTTAATAAGCACAAGCAATGAGATTGAAGAACACATTTCATGTGGGGGGGATCTATGCTCAGAAAGCTCAAGCTCAAAGGTATTTGAGAGGTATCTCACAACCACTTCCCAACCTGCCTCTTGTTTGCCTCTTGCACAGAATCTTGTTTTGCACAGACCAACAGTGTAAAAATGCAAAGTGTCCTGATAAAGAATTATAGCTCATGTTTCACCTTGCCTGGGCAGCCTCATCAGGGCAAGGAAAACACTTCTGGGAAGAGACTGCTATCCTAGTTAATTATTATTCCTCTTTATTTTTGTCTGATGATTAACTAATGTAAAGTCAATAAAGGGAGATACAGAATACATGTGTAACACATGTACTTCCAAAATGAGAGAGAAAAGCTAAGATGATTCATACAGTCTTTTCCTTCTGACTGGAAAATGAGCTAGCAAATTATAAATACTGGGAGAAAGTGTTATCTTGTACATCTAGAAAAGCAGTTTTAATAGAATTGTAAAACTGTTAGAGGCAGGAAAATTCAGCTAAGCTCCTCTCCCAGAGAGGACAGCATTACGCTTCCAACACATAATGCTTCCAAACCTTTATCTTGTTCTATCTGTAGATTTCCCAGAATCAGGCTTCCCATAATTTCTCCAAAAAACCTATTTCGAAATCTCACAAAAAGTATTTTAAATATGCTTTTCACAGTAAACACTTCCAGTTTTGCTTAATTTCCCATTGCCATTTATGGCTTGAAGACCTTATGAAATCGTGCTATTCCTTATCTTTGTATAAATGATTTGACAAGCAGATGAAAACATAAAACCCCACATGCCATGCAAATAAATATGTTGTTCTCCTCAGAAGCCTTCATACAACTGATTATTTATTTCTTGCAACTATCACCATGCATGTCCTGGAAAACTGATAAAAAATCTATTCACGAATATTTAATATCTATTAAGAGAAGGGAATATTGAGACTGTGTTGGATGACCCACAGGATATGTTGTAAGTCTGTTAGTTATTACCAGTGCACAGAAGTTCAAACAGGAGTACCATGATCTATAGGTCCTATGGCTTTCCAAAGATCAAGATGTGGCATTTAATCAGACCAAGATTTAAAATAAATCTCCAGCAGCCTGTTTTCAAGTTATGACAAGAGAAATACTTGGCTCTAGAGGTATAGGCTGTATGACATGATTGGCAACTTATCAGGACAAGAAGAGAAAGAAGCTGGATGATTGGCAACTTAATCAGAGGGAGAAAGAAAAATAGAGAAAAGGAACAAAACGAGTGCCTAAACAGTGATGTGTTGGCTCCTGCGGCTGTCAAAGGTGGCCTTGAGCAGGCAGTGGCAGGAGGGCTTACACTGAAGCTTGTCTGCAAAGTAGATGAAACTATTCAGTGTTCCTTGGCATCAATAGCATGTGGCTCCCGAATGTATCTAATCACATTTGGAGAAGCAGGATTCTGCACGGTGTTCTCTGCAGGTCACCATGGCAGCCACAGGAACACGTCCAACAAAATATCACGGATGTGCAGCTTTGCTACCAAAAAACTCCGGGAACTTTAGAATAAAGTCCCCAGTCTTAACTGCAAGCTAAAAAAATTACAAAATAAAACCTCTGAGCCATCATATTTTGGTACCAGGGGTCGTTTAGTTAACTTGACTGTGTGACCTCATTGTTTATTCAACATGTTGTTATTGTGTGAAGTATCTCTGCTGAGCATAAAAAATGAAAACTTTTCCTGGATGGGAGCTGAGAAATGGTGGGTTACAGGTTAGATTGTCAAACAAGCCTTGCAAACACCAGTTCTTACTGGGAACAAGCCTTGCTTGGTCTTTTCACAAAAAGCCCTACTCATAGATGACTTGTATTTTTCCACACAGTACAGTGGATGAACAGAGAAACTGCAAAATAATGCCCTAAAAATGTGAAGTTTCTTTTCCCACATGAAATGGGATATGGAGAAATAAGGATGTGCTTGGAGGGCAGTCCTGTTAATACTAGGGCCCCTATCTTACACAATATTTTGGCTCCTGCTAAAACTTATTAGGTGAAACTTAAAGACAATTCCCAGCAATTTGAAAGCCTCTATCACACTTCAGCATTCCTCACTCTTGTATTTTGTATGCCAGAAAGATAAACCGTAATGTAGAGCAAAATTTTTTCTGGAACTGCATTTTGCACATTTTCACTATAAAGCATATCATAAGCTTTGACACAGAGATAACTAAGCGATTACTTGTCAACCTCCTCTCATTCCATCAGTCTTAAAAATTAGGATAAAAAAAGCTTTTCATGTGCAACAACAGGCTATATATTAGGCCTGCAGAGTTATAAAAACTGTGGAACTAAATATCAGACAAGCCCAATTTAAAATGATGAAACACTTCTGAATTCTAAAACAATTAGGCTAATTTACAACACATGGCCTGATACACTGGAAGTTTTAATCCTTTTATTTTCCTTTTTAAAAGAGGGGACATTTTTTCATGCTAGTCATAAATTAGTACAATCAAGACATTTCTTTTTTTCTCTGAATACTCTTCAAGAACAATTCTTACACCTCCTAAAGAGGATTGCGGAAGATTCATATTTCACCTGGGAAGATATACACAGAAGTAAATTACAGAGCTAGGAAAGGCAAACCATGACTTAAACTAAAGAAGAGCATCATCTCCTTTTTCTGTGCCTTTTCAGTGATGCTGTGCTGCAAATTTACTCAGCTTTCATTGCTAGGCCCCTCATTTCTGCTTGTAAATCAGAGATCCTGGGGTGCTCTGAAGATTAATCAGATGAGGGTTGCATTTTTCTCCTCTACTCCTTGTGGTGGTTCCTCCCAGAAAACACATGCATCTTGAATATTTCTGATCCCTCTGGGGATGAGACTTAAACAAACACTGACATTGGCAATGCAGCTCTGCTTGATCATGGTACTAAAAAGTCATTAAGTGTGTTTCAACATCCACTCAGTTATTACCAGTCTTTTAAAACAAAGAGAAAACTGGAGAAACTCTTTTTTCTTTACCACAAGGCAATGTTAGTGATGGCAGCAACATTGCTCAAAACCTACTCTGAAGAATATTTGGCTCCTTTATTATAGAATACTGACATTTAACGGATAAAACATAAAACAAAAGATACAGGGCATTCACAACACTTTCAAGGCTTTCCCTTTTGCAACACACCTGGACAATGGATTTTAAATGGAAGTTCTGTTTCTGTGCACTTTAGGGTATTAATATTTTAGTATGACTGCATCTGTGAATGAAGACATTCAAAAAGCCATTATGTTTTCAACTTAGGTTAATAATAAGGCTATTTTTCCACCCACTCTTTGGCACAGCTGTAATGTTCTTGGCCTCAAGTGGGAGGCAATGTGGAACAAGGATTAGCAAGATGGATGATATACAACATACAGTGCCAGTTCATATAAAATATTACTAGATTGGAAATGACTGTTTACTGTCTCAGTGATTATATGATCACCTTTTTTCCTTCCAAAGAACATACAGGATGTGGCACTCCTCTATGCCAATAAAGCTTAGTGCATAGCACCTGGGTAATGACAAATTAATTTTTGAACTAAGCCTGATGAAGGGGTCAGCCAAAATCATAGGCAGAGTTTATCCCCAGTACTATTTTACATGACAGAAAATGCATCCCTCCAATTCATCAATATTAGCAGAGAAGAGAGATTATACAACAGAAAATAAATAAAATGGGGGGACTGAAACACCAAAAAAATGTTATGACTTTGTGTGTTTACAGTACAATAATAAAACATTTAATCTGGGGGATGGTGGGGGGAAGTTCAAAAGAGCAACCTATAGTCCACTTCCAAATAAAATTGGACAAAACATCTATGAATGCACTAAACAGAACAAGTGTAGATTTGGCAGACAACAGGCTGGACGGCCCAGCAGGGTTTTTTTCATTCAAGTTAGGTTTCCAAACCTGAGATCTTTGCATCCTGGAATTCAAAATCTCTCGTCTACTCTAGAGACCCACCCCTCTTGACAAAGGCCACAGTGGCTCTACCAAGAGCAGCCAGGGATGCTGAGCCCTGGATCCTGGCATGTTCCTGTAGAGTCTTACCTCAAACCAGAAACCACATGGGTCAAGTATAATGTCTGATCCAGTCATAAAACTTCTTTAACTGCAAAGTCAACACCAGTTGTTTAAATACCAAGTGCTCAGCAGTTCCCATTCCTTGGACTACCGGCCTCAGCCGCTGCCAAAATATCAGCAATACTTCAGAGCTGAAAAATGTTTTCTTTAATAATTTTAGTGAGAGAGCACTTTCACATGAAAGAGAAACAAAAGTGTTTCTAAATGGCAAAATAATTTCTCGTCCCTAAGCAAAGATCCTCTGAAATCCGTGTGCACAACCCAAAACACCTCCATGTTCATGTGGTTTACTGATTTAATAAAACATATAAACAGGCTTACATCATTATTCTACCAGCTGCAGATGATCTAGATTCACTGAGCAAACTATTCCCACAAAAATATATTCATTGGAATTAATCTTACTGTTCACTCCTCCTTCTCCCACAAGCCAACACTGAGGCACTTTGAAATGCACATTAGCTACTTCAATAAATAAGTGAGCAATTCTTGGTTTTCTTAACCACACAGGGCATAAGTGGATGATCTCTTTGCATGCCGTGGATGATGAAAAAGACATTAAGTTTTAGGATTTTTCCTGTTTGGGTAGCCCTGTGAGAGCAAGCCAAGTTTGCAGACTTGCTCTCCCTGTCATTTCCAAAGCGTCAGAGTTTCCATGAGCAGCGCCTCTCCCAGTCAGGTCACCAAAGCCTCAGCCCTGCATGCCCCAGCCGTTTTTTTGCAGGGCTTTGTTCCAATACTGGGAGCAACTATCCAAAGTTTGAAAGTCTGCTCTTTGACACACTCGATTTGGCAAGTGTAGAAGAAATGCTGTTAGATGAGAAGAAAGGAAAAAAAAGTGAGAAGTAGGCACATTCCCTTCTCCTACTCGCTCTCTAACAATCTTTGTGCTATTTTCTTTTAATTCTTATTTAAAATTTCAACCCTTTACAGTAAGATCAGCAAGAACAGACCTTTGCTTCACCAAAGATGCACAAAGCCCTTTTGTCGAGGACATGGGTCCAAAACTGCGGCGTCTGGGCTGTGCAGCTCTCAGTGCAGGCACACTGTCAATCCTTCTTGTTCAGCTCTGCCGTCAGTGTTTCAGGACAAAGATCATTCTACCAATCTGTTTGTACAGCATATTGTACAATCTGTTATGTGCATCTGCAATACAAACAGTAAATGATAATAAGAGCATGTGGACAAGGCTGGAGCCCCAGATTTTGGGTCCCTTTGTCATCTGTGGCTCATGGACCCGGGTCTGCAGCTGCACTTTTGCCTTGTTGCATGCACACAACGTACCATGGGCACTCGCCTTGAAATCTAAAGACTGCCTATTCCCTATTAAAAATACCCAAATGGTGCTTTTCCCCCCTTCCTCCTATTTCAAGGGAGTAATTCAAAAGTTAAAACCATACCAATGAGAATGAGACACCAAATCACCTTTTGTAATATCCTTCTCAAATACAAAACAAAGCCATGAAACTCAGGGAGAAAGAGGGACAGCTTGTGCCAGATGTTACCTAACGCATGTTCAATCATGAACACTACATACAAATGTATGAGAAAAAAATGCCTACTCTTAAACAGATTGTTCCCCAAAATCACATCTAACTGCAACAGTAATAACGTTTCTCATCCTTACTAAATATTTGTCTTTTTTTTGAAGACAGCAAACTCTGATGACATTTCTGCACAGAATGTGGCACTCGGCTCCTTGCAGCACAGATTGCCAGGCTGCTGCTTTACATGCTGATTTCTCTTTTGTGAACTGAGACCTTGAGTACTTTCACGGGGGAAAAAGATCCATGATTTTTTTAAGAGAGCTAAACAATTCCGTGTAATGAACATCAGTTAACACGGGCAATTACTCTTTCTTTTTCTCCCCCAAAACAACATCACAAAAACAAAGAGGAGATTGTAACTCCTTTGAATGGCATGTGCCTCACTGACTGTACCAAAATGCCACCCGCACGCAGAAATACGGGTGGGTGAAGCTCAGGAGTGACATGTGGCTTGTTAAAATATAAGATGCGTAGGTGAATAAAAACTTTTGCCATTTGATTCAGCCAACAATAAAGAAGTTGTTGTAGAAATTATTCCACTGTTTCCCAATTTTCATAAAAGATTGGTTCAAACCCTCTTTCTTTGTTGCTTTTGTTGCTGAATGAATGGAGAATAAAAGGTTTTTTTTTTTTGCTAGATTTCACGTATTCACTTTTTAGAGAATGCATATGAAAGGAAAATAAAATAATATCAAACATAAAGGAGATGCAGGTTTCAACTGGATTTCTGACATTCAAAAATATTCTGCAAAAACATCCAATTTATCACATTTTCTCCTTAATGGTTAAAACATAAGAGTCAGAAAACTATGGATACCTTTATCCCTGGTTTGAAGCATGTCTCTGGCTATGTCCCTGTGTTTCCATGCGTCTGAGTTTTCTGTTTATATCATGTGAATATGTAAATGCAGCTTATTTGCATTTCTGCTTTTATGTTGGAAGTCACACAAAATACCTCTCTGGATCTCACTGTGGCACATCTGTATAATACGAGAGTGAGAGTCCTGCATTTATAACAGCATTAAAAATACCACCAGGATTATTCCGTTAAATCCCTCTGCCATCACTGCTGTTATTCATGGAGGGCTTCCAAGCCTCAGCGTGGGTCACCTCGAGTCTCTCTTGAACACCCAGACAATGCTTGGTTCCATCACTGGTGCAACCATGACCCAAACCAGCTACACTCAAGCTGGGAAGGACCCTCATGCCAAAATCACACCTCCATTTGACACTTGGGAAACCACTGGTAAGAGGAATCTCCCTGAAGAACCTCGTTAAAGGGCTCGGTGATTCCATGCCCTGTACTCACACCAGTGCCTGTTCCCAGCTTCCAGCCTGTTCCTGTTCAGCAAAGCAGTAAAGGAAATGCTTTCATTTTAATCACTTGCTGAAGTCATCAGGATTGTGTGCTTAGTTGAGCAGGGGTCTTTATGAGCCAAATATTATTCTAAGTAATAAGGAGACCTGGCAATACACTAGATGGAGCTTTTGATAGTAAGTAACATTAATTCAATTAAATCCTCTTACAGCACACACTCTCCAGCTAATGCAGTTTACAGTGAAATTTTCTCTGGCACTCATTTAAATATAATTGCTGCACTTATCTTGTCATGAGGAAATTTCTGAAGGTTACTTGTACTGTGCATGTGTAAACCTACAAGCTACACTGACCTTTAGTTTTGAGATTTGTTTTGAACTACTTAAACTGCAGCATCTAAATGATGATAATAATAATAATAGTAATAGTAATAATTCCCTACTTCCACACAGCACCTTTTAACTCAATATATACCCAAGTGAGAACTAGCAAGTAACACAGCACAGAAAGGCATCACATGCTAACTGGAAAGGAAAGCTAAAATGGTTGGGAAATGAAAAGGCTAGGAGATGACACATTTGGAAACCTGAATTTTCATAGAGTGTTTTGCACAGTTCTTCCGAAAAACACGAAGGTGTTCTCCATGGAGACAATTTTGGATTTACCTTTCGTACACGAGCTGGCATTATTAATAGCTGTGGGGCACTTGAGCACCACGCTGTGGCATCATCTTCTGTCTGGATCAGAAAAGAGGTTCACATCCATTGACTCAATAGACTGGTTTGGTGTCAGTCCCAGCTGTTTTCCTATAGGTAGCCCAGTGATATACTGGAAAGCAGTCTTAATCACTTGCAAAACTGGAAAATGGGAAGTATCAGCCAAAAAACCACAGCAAACAAACCAAACCTCACCCAAACACAAAGTAAAACTTCAGTGTGTGTGTGCAACTACCCACAAATCCAAAGTCTTGAGAATTTAATGAAGTACGGGAAGGAGAAGTGTATAGATAGGAAGAGAAAACAGCTGAACATGATGGAAAAGAGCATTTTGGAAAGCCCTACATATACACAGTGGACATTTCAGGCCCTTGCCTAGGGTAAACCTTCCCCGACAGCTCTTTTTCTTGTCTTTTCTTTTTCACAATGAGAAGCATCCTCAAATTAGAGATCTACTCGATTTTACCCTTTGAAATAGAGAAGAAATAATAATTTTGGGTTACCCTGCACCAAGCAGAGCATAACCAAGCAATGCACACTGAAGTGCTGACAGCCATGGGAGGTGTGAAATACAAAATCTAAAGGGGAAAAAGCAACTTCTGAGGCCACTCAACCTCTGTCCTGAGCTCAGCACTGCAAAAGGAAAACCAGCTGCCTAGTTTTTACTTCTCTTTATGCATGGGCAGGTGTTTGGAAGGGTGGGAAAGATTTGACATAATTTTTTTTTGGCCGCCAAGTCTCACCAAGACTTTAAAATTTTTTTTTTTAGTATTAAATAAAAAGAGGGACCAAGGACCCTGCTTTGCCCATTTCCATCCTCCTGCTCAGACTCAGATTAATGTCACATTAAGAAACATCAAGCGATTTTGTTCAGCTCTCATGGCACACAATAGCAGACGTTCAAGGGAGAACGTGGGACTGTGAAGCATTTTAAAACTCTTAAATAAAATGTGGGCTACAGGAGGCTCTTATTTAGAAGCAACATTTTCCCTTCCACTGAGAGTTCCCCCATGCTCTGGTGAAGTGAATTAAAATTGACACTGAGAAAAATCTAATTGAGCCAGAGACAACACAACACTTTTCACTATAGAAACTCAAGTCCTGGTGGAATTACTTGGGTTAATATAGTCCATTTTAAATCTACAATGATTTTTATATCCCATGATCTGCAAATAATAAAGGAAGATTGTTGTTTAAGACTCATTGTATTAATTAGAGGGAGCATAGGAAGAGTGAGAGCTGGTGCCTTTGGGTCTGCTCCACACTTGTTTTCTAACTGCACTTCTCATCAGATCCCATTAATATGTGAACAAACTAATGCAGATCTCACCTGGGCGGTGTTAACATAACAAAATTTTTGTGTGAACCAGCTCAGGGATTCACGCTCTGAAAACAAAGGGAGAAGATTTGATTTAGGCAAAACGACACCAGCACAGACAGGACATTATTCTCTGTCTGCTCAAAGTGACTCAAAAAATTTGGGAAAAGTCCCCCCAGGCCTCTGTATCTCAATTCTTCCAGCTGGTAAAAATGGAGTGATGCTATTTGTCTCCCTTTGCAAAACACTTGGAAATGTCTGGCTGAAGCAGCAGTGCTGCTCCTTGCGGTGCCACACTCATCCTTGCAGCAAAAAGTTTCATGCAGTACATTAAATTAATCTACTCCCTATTGTGGTACAACTCCCTAAAATTGCAGTTGAAGGCATGACATCTTGAGCTAGGAGAAGATTTTAATTATTGTTTGAAACATAAATTTTCCCAATTCAGTTGGGTGAATAAGAGACACGGTTTATTAGAAAACATCTTCCACCTCTTTACAGCTCTTCTTAGTCCTCTAAAAGAATGCCTGACTCAGATCCAGTAGTTATTTTAAATTAAAACCACAAGGTAGTAGACACTGAAGTTTTCTCTTGCACAAATAATAATGAATTTATGCACCACAGAGTTTAATCTGCAGAGTGAAAGTCTAACGTCCCACTTAAAACTGCATACTCATGGGCATAGATTAGACAGTAATTAGGTTCAGTGAGAAACTGAAAAGATCCACTGGAAACATTCAAATTTAATTTATTCACTGGCTTGTCTTAGAGTGTTTTTATAAGCAATTAGAAAGACACAGATTCCTGAAAATGCATTCTTTCCCAAGACAGATGGACCAGGAGATTTATACGGCATACGCAGCCTTCCACCCACAGCTCACTGGCTTGAGCTAAGCTCAAACCAGGCTTAGAAGCCACTACCAGACTTTATCCTTGGGGAGTTATTTGCTATTCTTTTGAAATATGCTGATGGTTACAGTGCACTATGAAACTGATGTCTAAAAAAAAGTAATACTACAACTGGCACAGCACATCCTTTTATAGCATCTGTATCACTGAAGTCTGACACTTAGCAGGTTGTGGATCCTGCCAGACCCAAAACATGCCCAAATCTGCCCTCTTGCTACCCTGCTCCCACAAAAAAAAAAATACAGGGTGACAAGGTCTGGTGCACGGAAGATGTAAGTAATGAAATAGTAATTAATTTACACTGCTATACATATCTGCTTTTAATGCATTTCAAAATTATAAAGAACAGCAGACATCCTTTCAAGGCCCTCCTGGGGTTTAAATTTCATGTTAAGAACCAGGAAAATTGATGACATATTAATGCTAAAATGTTTTATGTGGTCTTTAGCTTTTTATTGTGACCCATCATTGTAATATTTATGTCTCTCACATCATCTCAGTAGTGACAGAGAAATTCTTACTGCCTTGGAATCTCTCCCTCTATCTTTTAACGAGGAAATCTTCCTGCATTGTGGGTTTTAATTTTAAGCCATTATTTATTTGTGCATATGTGTGCATAGGCATTTGTGACTGATTTTTGTGGGATGACAGGAGCAGAAGATAAACGCAATAAAATTTCCACTGTTTTTGCAGTGGAAATGAGAGATTTGGAAGCTGCAGTACAGCTGAAATCCATGCTTATAAGGCTACTCCCCAATTACACTTCATTTTTGACACTTCTCAGTTGTCAAATGGTTTCTTCCTTTGAGCTCCTTGACAAAGTGCGTGAAGATTTCAGACCAGTCCCTAAATCCTTTGCAAAATCTCCTCTTGTGTTAGGAGCGAATGATTTTGATATTAGAACTGAATAGAATCAGGAACACTACATAACAAGAGAAGGGTTGTGTGGTTTGTTTTGAAGCCACTGTCCTTTAACAAAAACTCCTATAATTTTTTATGTGATGAGCAGATTAATACTGTATGTTTATTCATGTAAAAGAAAATTGGAAGAGGAAAGAATTTCAGTGCCACAATGTCATGAAATGGTTGAATCTCATTGATATGAGTTTTAATATGCAACTAAAGAAACTGGATATCATAACTATCTAACTGACAATATCTGGCACTTTTATAGATGTGTATATTTTAAATGTAGGGAGTAATCTTGAAAATACTTAAACATGCCTGTGTTTTATGTCTGAGTATTATATCTATTGATTAATTCCTGTGTGCAAGTGCGTGCATGACTTGACTTAGATTTTTCCATGCATTACAATTTTTGCCTTTGAGATTATATATTTGAGAAACTGAGGTTTGGCATATTATTCACATTCAACAAAGCAATTGGATTAGTTGGTTTTTTTCAATTTTGCTGAAAGTTCAGGCTGTTTTAACTGCCTGCCTATGTGGGGTTTTTTCCCCAATGAAGTGATGTCAATACAAACAACAGGTTACATATTTGTATTTTAAGAACACCAGGACTCTTTTTAAAGTTGTTATAAAATATTCTATAAGTAAATGCTGGATGATGTGCTGAAGTTGTCGACATTACAGCATGTCTGAATTGAAGTTCAAAAAGTCCTTTTCAAACACTGCTTTAGTGAACTTGCCTTTTCCCCAAATGTTTATCAGACATGAACATTAGAGAGAACCACAACTGGAATATGAAGTCCTGCTCTTCTCATGGCTGGTCTGCACATGGGTTTTCTATCAATTTAACTAAAAAAAAAAAAAAAATGTAGTAAAGTTTGTGCATTTTTTCAGCACAGATGTAATTAATAATGTGCTTATATAGTCTTAGCTTAATTTTTAAATTTAATATGCAGTTGTAAATCATAGTTAAGCTGCTATGAAACTGCAGCCAATGAGCCCCAAAGTGATCTACTTTAATCCCCTCGAGATGTGTTATTTTTATTAACTTCTTACAGCAATACCTAGAGTCCTCGTTTCTGGACCAAGCTCCCACTGTGATAAATACTACAAAAATACGGAGGGAAAAGAGGCTTTAAAAAAAAAAAAACGGCGTTTCACTCTGCTACAGCTCCAGTCATTCACGTGCTGTATAAAGGAACTTCAGAAACAAGGCTAAGAAAAGGTTTGTGTGCTGCCTCTATATTTAAATACTACAAATGAGAAATCCTCTACCCAACTCCTCCCACCATCCTCTACCCTTTCCAATCTGCAACAACAGCCCCCTGCTCCTGTTACACTGTCTTCACAAACTACAGCAGGGTACTTCTGCTCTGTCCAGTTGAGTTGGGTTTGCTGTGATAGTTTTTGCTATCAAAGGGGCTGACCTTCTTGCCATTGTCAATGAAGGGAGTATACAGTGAGACTGATTTATGTGGCCAACAGGTTTGAGGTCAAGGTCACAGTGGGATGTTACCCTCATCTGCTCCCTCTCTTCAAAGCAATGCAAAAATATCAGGGGACATCAATCTCAGCCTCTCTTTGTGCTGGACACAGCTAAGCCACTGACAGCTGTGTCCATTGTAGCCTTGGCACCTTGTCCTGTTTATGGGGTGAAACTGCACTTGGACATGGGGTGCAGCCATGTCACACCCTGTTCCAGTTGCATTATTTCAAAACACTAAATGGGAGCAAGCAAAAGGAAAGTTTCTTTTGGAACTCTTCTCACTGCTTCTTCTGGAAGCCATTCTCTGCTCTGAAAGTGGAGGAAGAAAGTTTGACTTGAGAAGTTGAATTTTTTTCTGTTGGCACACTCTTCCTCAGTCTTAAGGCTATGCTGTGCAGTCCCTGGGTTTAATATTAATTGAAAGAGCTTATCTATTCCTGCCTTTGGTATGCACTTCAACATACTGCAGAAACTTCAATTGTATCCCCTTATAACTTTTTCTTTCCAAACCAAGGTACAATCCTGTATTCTTCCTCAGCTTTTCCCCTTTTAGCTTTCTTGTAAGTCAATGTTTGAAGCCCTTTACAAGTTAACCTTCTTAGACCTTTCACCATGGCTCAACCCTTCCTGACTTCATACAAAATCATGCTGCTCTTCTCTGGACCTCTGCCCTTTTCTATGGAATGGTACTAAATATTGGTAACTGTAGTTTAAACACGATTAAAAAATCCCTTTTTTAGGTGGTGCAGTATTTCCTTGAAAGCTCTATTCAATGCTTCCATTCAAACTGCTTCGCATTTTCTGTGCCTTTTTGACCACACAGATACAAGGCATCATCTCAGTCCTTTTATGATATGTGCACTCTTTGAATCCTCTCCTGCTCTCAAATCTTTGAAAAACACACTCATTCAACACATGTGTTCACTCAAAATAAAATTTTCTCTTCTTGCTCACGGTTCGTTTTACCCAGCACAATCTCTTTGTATTGGATTGTTTTCTTCAGGTTATCAGGTGGCTTCTCCCCGTTCTAGTCCCTTCTGCATGATCCAAAAAGTTGGGTAACAAGTTGGTGGTTCATTCTGTCAAAGCCATTTACATAGAGAGTGAAAAAGTATTGATCTCCAATAACAGTCCCTGTTGCTCTCCAATCATCATCCCCTCTCTTCCCCTGGCCCACAACCTTTCCCCATTTTAATCTGCCCTCGATCATCTACCCAGCTCCCTTCTCCATTTGGAAATGGGCTCTTCTCTGCTTCACCAGAAACTGCATGGATTAGTCTCCCGTGTGACACTGTGTGAAATGCCCCTGGGAAATCCAGCTTGATTATATAGATGATTTCACACCTGTCCACTTTCACAGAAACTTCTTAAAAAACTCCTTCAGATTTGTTGAGTGAGAATTACTTTTTATAAAATTTAGCTCACATCTAGAATATATTCTATAATGCTATTTACGACCCAATTAAAATTACAGATTTAAGATTCCTTAAGGTTTAAATTTTAATGCCCTACAGTCAGAAACTTTAAGTTAAAAATGCAACTTTATCATTCACTCTTCTATCCCATTGTACTTGTATTTAATGACAACATCTGGCTTTTGCCAGTCTTTGTTGTGTGAAACTTCTTGCAGTGCACAATGCACCAGCTAAAAAAACCCATGCAAGGCACTTGTTAATACAGTGCAGGAACAGATTTCAAGTCTGCATAGTAACAAAATATCTGTCAGCCACCATCACCCAAATTTAGTCTAACACACATGCACAATGGCTGTGGTCACACGTTGTGCCATTTCAACTGCAAATGTGCTCATGGCGCAACTCATCTGATCTCAAAGGCTAAACTGTTCAGGTGGGCCTGTGAGAGCATTCAAAACACAGAATAAGACACAACGTGTAGAGAAACCCTGGCCCCTGGTGCGCTGGCTGAAGGGAGCTTTTAGAGAGCATCTAAAACAGTTTTGCCAAACACAAAGTATTGAAATTGCCCGAAGGAGCGGAGGGTGCAATCGGCTGGGTGGTGTGGCAGGGCCAGGCACAGAACAAGGAGCAGCAGGTCTTTGCTGCAGGTTAGGACACTCAGGACAGGCCTGTGTGACAAACTGAGTGCCACAGCTCTGCTGCTGTGCAAGGTTGCCCAAGTTGCTGTGAGATGGACCTGCTGGAGGAGAGGAATTATCCCCGTCGCCTGCACCAGACTATTTTGTAAGGGCTAAACTGAGGCTGAAATAGTGCCAAGCAACTTCTGCCTCCTATATGCATCTCTCTCTCTCTCTCTACATACATATAACTATATACGCCTCCTTACCCAGGTGCTCTCTCCTGTAAGCAGCACATGAATGTCTCATTATCAAATGATTCCTCTGCTCGCTTCCCGGTAGACTTAAATCACCATGTTAAATAGGATAATAATAAACACTGGCCTTTAACTACAGCACATCCTTGTTCACTCAGCAGCCTCCCTCTAATCTGATAAAGGGTCTGTAAAAGGCTACAAGCAAACACGGAGTCAGTTGTTACATGGGTGCCTCTCCCTGCTTTCTGCAGTGTGATTCCTATGGCAGCAGAAAGAGATTCAGGTTCACAAAGCTGGTTTAGGGGACCTTGATCCCTACAAGAATTATCAGGTATTGAAACAGAGGCAAGGTGCCAAAAGGACATAGTGGATCTGGCCCAAGACTCTTTTGTTGCATTTCAAAAGGCAAAAGTAGCCCTGTGCCATCTGCTCGCTTCAGCACTTGGACTCTGAAACCAAAGTAGCCAAGGAAATCTTTCCAGCTCAGGAAAACAGTGGGAGGAAGAGAGATGTCGGTGGCAGTGTATGCTGCCTTCACAAGGAGCTCGCTGCACTTGAGGTATTAGAGAAGCTCTTTTTTACAACTACCCTGGAAAAAAGTCATCTACCCACCCAGAATAAATTATATAAAGGGAGAAAGATGGATTGGGAATGGAGAGGGCTGATCTTCCCAGACTTTGAATCCTCTCAGCCCCGAGAAGCCAAAAGAGCCATTTATTTCAGTGGTACAGTACTTCCTGCCCTGTTTTTTTTTTTTTTTTAAATTTTATTTTTTTTCTTTTTCTTTTTTTGTATATTAGTTTACCTAATCCCCCAGATTTCTCTTGTTGCAGAAAGTGGAAAAAGGCTTACAAAACAACAGGGCATAAAAACAAAGTCAAATTACTTTGCTGAGCTCTTTAACACATCCAAAAGCAGAGAAATGCAAACGCTGGAAAGCACAAGGAATTTCCTAGAATGCAGCCATTCCTGAAGCTCCCAATTAATAAAGCCAAGCTTCAGCGTTTGCACTAGTATCAATATATCTGTGGAATTAAGATGGCTTTCCTCTGGTTTTCCAGAGTGAGGTAAACTTGGCTTTCTACCTGTCTTCCTCAGCTTTGCAGAGCTGGCAAGCAATACAAAAAAGGAGGAAAGATCTGAACTAGGCCGTCTGTCGTTGGAGGGTATGAAAGACAGTCTGAATAACAGCAGGAGAGAGAGAAGCAGCCTATGGTTATTTTTGACAGAATTGGGAGAGACTCAGATTGCAGCTTCATAAACAGTTCATCAGAGAAAAACTGTCCAAATTAGAGGAGCCCCTTTGGCCAAGCTCACAGAAATACACAACCCTTGTCTGAGAAGAGAGAAATCTTATGAAAATCAAAATGCTTTTCTTTAAAGAACAAAACCGAACCGCTCCCCCACAATGTGGTGTAGTAACACCAACTTGCAACACACACTTGTCATTGCAACTCATGGCTTGCAGCATATTCAGAAAAAATTTCTGTGTGACACCAGGCTGTGAATGCTCTGCCTGACACACAGTCCCAACCACGCAATGAAATGAAAAATGCACTTTTTTCTACCTCACCCAACCACGAGGTCCCCTTGATGGACCATTCTACAAAACTGGAGGTGATACAAAGGCTGAGCAGGCAGAAAAATGCCTGGCACAACCCAAATCCACCCAGCTCAAATTAAATAAAAATGGTTGTTTTGTGTGGGTATTTACACAGAAGAGAAGCATGGAATTTGACTCCACCTCAGACATGTGATTTTTGGTGTTTTCCTGTACAGAGCCAGGACTTAGACTCTGATCTTTGTGGGCCCCTTCCAGCTCAGGATATTCTATGATTCTGTGATCTCCAAACAAAAAATGAAAACTCAGTTTCATTATTAAATGCCAATTAGATAGTATAGGTGAAGTATTCTCATGCATTGTGTTGAAAAGAAGACTGTAAGATGCTTCTCAGGGCAATTTTTTGGTTTGTTTGTTTCTAGCATTCTTAACAATCTCTCACACAGAATCCTTTGTGCTACTGGATTAAGAAAATAAAGATCATTCCTAGTCAAGAGATATCCACAAGGAACTCAAGAGGTTTCTAGAAACCTTGCTGGCAGATTCAGCCAGGAGGAAGGATAGAGCCAGCATGGAGATACACTCCTCCAAAGCTTCCAAGGGAAAAGCTGACCACCAGAGGAGCTTGCTGCTGGTGCCAGAGAAAAGTAAGTCTGAAGGTTATTTTGCCTGTCTTCAGGATTAATTTCATTTACTCATTAATTAACACATAATGCCTGAAGTGACAAGCATAATCTCTGCATGGCTGAAGAGTCCAAACGAAAAGCATCCCCAAAACCCAGCCACCTTTCAAAAAGAATATTGTATATGGGGACTACAAACATTGATAATTAGTCTACAATGATTTGCATGATCTATGCTTCATCCTTATGCCTTCCAGCTGCCTGATGGACAGGTACAGTGATTCCCAGAAATGGGAATCAAAGGGTTTCTTCTGTCTGACCACAATATCATTCTCACTTCATTTACTGCTTAGTGGGAAGGCATTGCTGTGACCGAGGAATCAGCTCCTTCCAAATGGACGAGTCTCAAAGTTCAGCATTTTAGTGGTTTAAACTAAGGAGGAGTTTGCTCATCCATAGCAGCCTGGACTGCAGAAAATCCAGTTGTTCGACCTCCTAATGCTCTCCCATCCAGCATTACAAGAAAAAGACATTTGGTGAGGGCTCTGTGCTAACACAGCAGGGGGGTACATGCTACAATACATCAGTCCTGGGAGATGAGGGGTGGGCTGGAAGCAGAACTACACTGAAACACTCCAACCAGACATACCTTCTTCTGAATCACAGAATCATGGAATGGTTTGGGTTAGAATGGACCTTAGACACCAACCAGTTCCAGCCCTCTTGCCATGGAAAGGAACACCTTCCACCAGAGCAGGTTGTTCACACAACATAGCCTTGAACACTT
This sequence comes from Platysteira castanea, assembly GCA_013397175.1. Taxonomy (NCBI): domain Eukaryota; kingdom Metazoa; phylum Chordata; class Aves; order Passeriformes; genus Platysteira; species Platysteira castanea. Next base: position 2,027,862 of record VYXC01007878.1, read on the forward strand.
CCAGGGATGGGGAAGGGAAAGAGTGATCTAGTACAGACACTTGATTGGCAGGAAGGTACAGTGAGCTGAACCCCCTCCTTGACACTGGTGTGAGACCAATGCACCAAGTCTTTTAACCAGAAATGGAAGATGCAAGCAACCCAAAAGGGACCACAGTCACTTGAAGCACCCGACTGCTTAAACTGGGCAGCAAAAAGAAGGCACTGAGAGGATCCTCTGCCCAGTACCAGGGCAAGGGAAATATGCTGAGCCTTGGCAGTGCTTTACCCAAAAGCACAGGAGCACCCGAGGTTGTGCTGTGTGCCTCCCACAACGGCAGCCACCTCTCACCTCCAGCAAGGGCTGTTTTGCACTGTTAACTTTGCTGGGAGCCCACAAAATCATTCTGTGATATTCTCCATAGCATGTGTGCTCTGAAGGTTTTTAGAGTCAGTGGCAGGAGTGCAGTAAGAAGGAATAACTGTCTAGCAACCCTACAGCCAGGCACACAGATGCACACCCAGGTCTGCCTCTGAGCTACGCTAATTACTTTTAACGGTAGCAAAGCTCTGATGTACCAAACCTGAATGAAAATATACAGCTAGGTAGGGAGAAAAATGCATTCTGTGAAGCAAAATACTCACTTTCAGTTTACCTGTAAGCACATGTCACACTTAAACAGCTATAATGCACAAAACTCTCACATGCCTAAACAAGCATAGATATACGTAGTGAAAGGAAGCAATATAGCTAGGGACAAATACTTTACATGTGTATAGAGCAAATGCAGATAGGAAAACTAACCCTTTCATTTAGAACAATATCAGTGCCAAAAACCAATCCTTTAACATGACTGCAGAAAAATTTTTGGAAAAAGACCAGGGTGACTATTTGTAATTTTTATTGCTGCTGGAGCAATGATGTGGCAAGAACCCACCACCATCATTTTTCCCTTTTGTGTCCTTAAAATAATTCCCACCTGGGGTGCAAAAAGAGGAAACGAAAGGAAATAGAAAATTATATTTTTCATGAGCTAATTCCTGGGAAGCAACCACTCAGGTTTCCACATTTCTTGGCAATGATAATTTAAACAAGGAGAGTGATATTTTGTTATTTTTTGCACAGCTGGAATGCATGCTTCCAGATAACAGACAATTAAACTTCAATTTAAGAAGAGGAGGAAGGTAATATCCAGTAGAATTCAGGAGTCCTCTTCTCTTAGGACTGCTGCATAGCTCAACACAGCATACTACAAAACAGAGAGCCCAGATGCAAACCTCTTTGGAAATGCTGAAGGCAAGCAAGCTCATCAGGAAACAAACAAACTGAAAGCAAAGAGAGCATAAGTACTGTACCTTTACTTTGGGGAGGGTTCTGACTTCTGTCTCGGAGAACATTGATCTGGTAGACAGCTCCATAAGGCTCAAAAAGTTCTTTTAACTCTTTTTCTGACCACGAACGGGGAATCTGTCCAACAAACATCTTAATGGCATCTGGGTCTGGTTGGTCTGAATGATCCAAAGCTCCATTCATCTTGTTAGCTGTGCCGTTACTAGAACGTGGAGAAGCAGATTAAAAAGAGAAGGCAAGTTAGGAGACTACGCAGTTTTCATGTGCACTAGATGCAGAAGATGATGTCAATTGGCACAAAGCAGAAAAAAAAAAAATCAGTATTTAATTAATAGCATAAGTATTATGAACAAAAAACAATGCTATTACATTTTTCATTGAGTCTGGTTTTCTCTGCAGGCTGCTGCTTAATGTCATTATATAAGATGAGAGCGGCACAACACAACCCAGGACTTCTGCATTTTAAAGCAGAGGATAGTGGCAAATAAGTGCAGATTTCTCTCCATGGCTGTTGTAAACAGAACTGCAGTGTATTCTCACTAAACTGGCTACTGGCAGAAACAAGGCAGTGCGTGTGTCTGTATGTGTGTGTTTTGTAATAAAGTCACATGAAAGGAGTATGAAACACTTGGCAATCTGTCAGATGACTAATGCAAGATGCCAGCGATGAATCTGCAGATTGTGTGAAGCATCCATGTGTGCATCAAATTAGTCTGATATTGCCTAGAATGGAAAACACTCCAGCTATGTGGCTGGTTGCTGCCGATTAGTTGCCTACGCTCTTTAAAAAGGAAAAGCAGTCTGGAGAGACACAGTTTAAAGGACATTGTTTATTGCTGCCATAAAAAAAAGCACAATTCAAAAAGAGACGGCAGTGGCAAAACTGCCTACTTCATTGAGGAAATTAAAGTGCTGCTTCAAAAAGTTTTTTTTCCCCTGCAAAAGGAGATAAAATTTTTGAACACTTTCACCCCCTGTAAATTCTTAGCCTATTTGATTTCCAGATGTACATCCTACATCCAAGTTCAAAACAACCACACTTTTGCAGGGGAAAAGAACTTTGGAACAAAAAATAATCTGATCTGGGAGACAAATGATAGATCACGGAGGATTCCTACTCTTACGCAGAAAATAAATAATTTTAAATACTGAACAAAAATATAAATCCATCCCTCCCTTTGCCCCCCCACCCCTCCCTTGCATTACTGATAATTAAGGACAGTAGTTTCAACTAATTACTTGGCTAGAAATTCCATAAGTGCTGATGATTTTTGGATGCTTCAGTTTCAAGAAGGAACACTAATGATGTATGAATGTTCAAGCATTCCCCCACCTTTCCACCAGGGAGAGGGGGCAAATGGCCTGTATGCAGCAATGTCAGAAGCTGATCACGGCAGAATTCAGGCATTTCAGAGCCACCTGCCACTTTCAAAAAACTTGGCTTTAATTAGAATTTCTCCGTTTGATGATTGTTCAGGAGTGAAAGCCCACCGGAGGACTTGGAAGAGCTCAGAATCTGCAGAACCAGATGAAAATCATATTTTACATGTGAAAAAAAAAATCCAAGAGTGGCGAGAAGAAAACAACCCTGTGCAATTCCCCTGTCTCACAGCTATAACCTGTGTGAAGACAAATTATTTTGTTTCATGTGTTTCATCTCCTTGAAAGCATAATTCACCTAAACACATTGACATGCCCGTATTAACTTTAGCACTTTCCGTGCTTACAGGCAGGAAGGAGAAAGTTGTATTAAAGGCACATTTTACACCACCAGCAAGAAGTTTGATCACCCCTTGTGCAGTGCTTTCAACACACTTCAGCACACAACAGCATTTATCACACTCATAAATAGATAAAATTCCTATCTATTCTAGCAGGAATCTTGCCTGAGAAAGAGACTCTAAGATTTGGCCCAAACTTTTATATTACATTTCATGTACAAATATCTTGTCTTGCAAATGCTCTTCATTTTGAATAAGTTCTACAGGTCACAAGTACACCTGCAGAAACTGTGACTCCTCCAGGCCTTAGAAACTGCATTTCCATACAAAGACAACACTTAAGCCAAACCAAGCCAACCATCCGAACAACTACCCCCTTAAAATTGCCAAGAAACAGAAAAACCATGACTGACTCACTTGAGTGATACTCCATGGGAACAACTTTAAAGACTCATGGAGCAGTAGGCACCTATGTGACACTTAAATCTCTTGGAAATCACCCCATTATTTCTTTGCAATTCCTATTCCTTTACGTAAAACCCAATCTGTCAAACAACCTCCCTAGCAGAGAGGTTGAAAAATCCCTGACCCATAGCTCAAAGCAACTGGGGAAACGTTTACACATTATTTTGAAAGAAAAGGCAGAAGTTTAGTTAAGGTCCCAGCTCTGCCCTGGGCTTGGTCAACTATTTTCTTTCAGAAATTGGCTTGAATTTTCAATTCATTTATTCTGTGTTGTTTGCATTGAGAATATGTATTGAGTTCAGTTTTAAATTATGCCCTTCATCTTTCTCTCTGTTGGATCCCTTCTTTAAGAAATCCATACACAATTGCTACTTTAGCCCAAAATTACAGCTAGGTTCATGTTTAATAAAGAATAACAAGTTTATTCCTCTGTTTTTTCCTTTACCAAAACCACCTTTACCACCAAGATCCCCACAATTTCCATTGCTAATCAGCCAATTTTTTAGGAAACCACAATGCCAAACACTAATACCTGTTTTCTCAGGTTAATGGCCCCATTAGCATCAAGTTCTTGCTTTGAGCTTAAGGTTTAGGCACAGGCCAAGCTCTCGTCTAATTTCACAAAATGTTTAAGCCCTCTCTTTATTTTGTTTGGGACCGAGGTTGAATTACAAGGATCATAGTCTTTAAACACTTTATCGGCTGAAGTTGGTTAAAGGCTCTAACTCAAGGCATAGGTACTATAAATTATGATGCAAAGCTCCAGGGGACAGGTTTTGTCACTCACTGCCTGCATTAACTTGGGTAAGTCATTAAAACTTCTCCAGACGAAATTCCACCATCCATTGACAGCTCTGTCAATCCACTGACTCCTGCAGAGTTAGGGAAAAACTAATAATTTAGGTTTTTCTTTATAATACTTTTCTACCACAAGGTAGGGACTTGACTGAGCTGCCAACATTTTGGGGGTTTGACAGACAAGTTCCGGCCACAGAGAGGGCACTCATTTCTGCAAACACAGCTGGGCTCCTTCCTAAATTGTATTTCCTTTGATTTCACTGCAAACTAAGGCTCTCAGACACCTCCTAGGGGGAATCCAAGTCTCACTGTTGGAATTTTGAGGAGCCCATGAACATCGTCGCAGCAGTAGTATCCTCACCCAGCTCTGGCAGCTGGAGTAGGACTAGAGCCAATGCAGACAAAATGAACAAGTGAATAAAACAGCAGAGAGATAACAATGGGAAAAAAACACCTATTGTATAGCTTCTATGGATCTGATCCCTGCAGTGTACTTGAAGGCTCCACTGAGGAACAAAACTATGCACTGCACCTGCCTGATGGTTCAGTTGTCACAGAGCTTGTTGGTTCCATACAAAATTTAGCCAAACGTTCTTGATCCTTTGTAAATGATCTCTGCTAAAGATGAATTCCCTTATCTCCTCCCAGCTTTCATCTTCACCCAGTAGACATTACTGCTCTGCACTAAGACCTCTTGGCTGCTAACAGCTGTAGGGTTTTTACTAATTTCTCTTTGCCAACACAGTGGCTCTCAGAGGAAGTGGCTTCTTCCTTCCCCATCTCCCCTTCTCCTGTACCCAAGAAGTTATAAGAAAAAAGAGAAACCTTCCAGAAGGAAGCAAAAAAAAATAATCTTCCATGAAGGAAGCAAAGTAATCCTTGTGAAAGCTGAGGAGTATTTCTTGAAAGCACAAGTGTACAGAGATAGCTGTGTCTAGGGGACACTAATGAGAATGGGACCCCTTGGCACTTACTGTCAGTACCCTAATGATGATATACATATAAAAAAAAACCAAAAAAAGCCAAAAAACCAGAAAAAAAATTGGATTATTTGGCTTGCTGGCTCCACACTGTAGTAATCCTTCCCTCCATGGCGAATTTAGCCCATTGGACTCAGGGGTGACCCAGCACATCATCTTCACTGACAAGGTGTCATCTGTATCATAGAGAGCAGCCTGAGGGCAGAGATTAAGACACTGAGTCGCTGGCTGCTTGTGGTTGCTGCCAGAGCATCCTCTCTCTCAATTTGTGCCAATTTTTCTTCTAATAACCTAACTACCATTCCATCATTTCAGCAAGCTGACAGGGGCACTCTTGAGGAGCTAGAGATTGTTTTAATATCCCTGCTGCTTCAGCAGGAGCACAGGAAAAACCTAGCAGATGCCCCCTCGGTCTCTCCCATTCATATCTTTAATTACTGCAGGACTGCTAAAAGTGAACTGACCACTCAGGACAGAGAGGTAGCCTGCAGAAACAACCTCTGAATCAAAACAGACTCTCTTAAATTCATCACTGTTAAGAGCTTTGGCGTTAATCCACGTTCATTTCCATTAATGATTCCAGTGTCAAGTCAGGTGCTGAAAAACAGCTGTTAATGGGGACCAAACAGATTTACATGAGACCTGTTTTTCAAATCTATTTTTAACCCTACCCAGAACCTTCATACTGTTCTTTTTTGGTTAATTCATATTGCAATCCTCACCCTATTATTGTGGTTTTACCATTTTGCTGGGGATTTGCCTTTTTCATGTTCCATGGTATAATATATTCGAAATCCCTCTAAGAGCCAACAGAACAAGAACATGATAACAAACGAGTTCCAAGTGTAATGACAACTGAATCCAACCCAGTGCAGAGGTATTTACAGGCACCAAGGTTTTAGAGTAATGAAGTATTTACATCTGAGCTGTGGCATCACTGCCAGGATATCACACAAGCTGACAAAAAGGACAACACCCGTTTGAAGGCTTCTGACTGCTGTCAAGAGAGAGAGCCAAGCATCACCTTACTGTACTCCAAAGATCATAATTGCTGGTTTACGAGCAAATTTTATCTGGAAGGACCCAAAAGGGCTTTATAAACTCATTGTTTAGAGAGGAATGACTTCATCGTAAGGTGACAGACGGCAGCTGTTTAATGACATGGAGCATTATCGCACAACAATTTCAGCCAGGAAGGGTAGAACAATACCGTACCCAATTGAAAACTGCAGGGGGTTGCGATTTATAGACACAGAAGGTAATTACCTACATTGGATTTTGGCCAGCAAAATAAGGGCCAGAACCTCTGACAAACAGAAAAAGAAGCTGTGCAACATTTTTAAGCCGTAAACGACCAGGTCTCTGTGTTTCGGGGGAAAAAAAAGTCATCTCCAGATGCTTTCTGGCCCATCAGCATTTTTGCAGCACACTTGCTCAAAACCAGCTCAAAGGAAAGACGACGTTTCAAAAATCATTAACTGCTTCTGCTGTAGCGTGTTGTACAATTTTTGGCAGAACTATTAGACTCTAATAACACTTATAATTATTATTAAGTAACACATATCCTAAACAGCACTTGCTAGATGACCCTGACATCATGCCCAATGAAAAAAACCTCAGGCTGTTCAGTCCTATGTAGGCAGTAAAGTCTACAAAATAATCATCTCCAGGTGTCCCTGCACCCATCAGCAGGGCTAACAATGGAGCAGCTGTAAGACTTGCAATCCATCTTACAGCCCCATAAAGACTTTAACAAAGAGATGAGCAATTCTTCATCCACCCAGCAGAGAGCAACCGCACTTGCACTCACACACACATGAACTACACGAAAATCCTGATGGCTTTAATACCTGACGAACAATGCTCAGATTTCATTCTCCTCGGTTGCTAATAATAATCAAGTGTTTGTGTAAGCACTCAGTGGTAAATGCAAAGGTGCTTTTCCTTGTGTTGCCTCCACATTGGCAGAAATTATCTCTAAACACGTAATTTTTCTTAAGACAATGAGTTACTTTTTACTGCCTTGATAATCCAAAATTCACAGTCATTTTTCTGGTAAAATCAGTGATTTCTTGTAGAGCTCAGCTTTGCTAACTCTCTCCATGTAGTAGATCATACAAACCATAGCAAACCACTGTTAGTATAGGGAATACTTGTTTTCTGATTAATTCTAAATTTAGTACATGGGATCACTTTTAACACCTCAAATGCAAACTTCAGGTAAGGTAAGGAGGCATTATTTTATCCCAGAGGAAAAAAGACTTGAAAATCAGAGGGAAAAAAATCCTACTTTCAAAATATTTTGATGGGTAATAAATTTGGTCTGGGAGAAGGAGCAGCAGAGGGAAGTTGCCTTTCAAGCAGATAGGTCAGACTGCATGATACTAAGGGCAATATGAATTGGAAAAAGTACTGAACAAAATACAGACTAGAGAAACATCAGAAGAGAGCTGATTCCACCTGAGATAAAACATGTTATTTCTTAGAGGTATAGATGCAGATTCCTCACCAGTATCACAGAAAGAAATCAAGGATACAAAAGGAAATCATAGTAAGAGCTACATTAAAATGCAGGTCCCTTTTCAGCTGGAGGTGCACATTGGAGCACATACACTCCTTTGTGCTTTAAGACTTCCTGACTTCCTAAAATTAGCCCTCAGAGTTCTGCTCACCACAGTTAAATATTCACCTCCAGAGGCGATTGGCTCTTCAAGTGTTCAGCCTCTGTGTTCCTTCACCACCTCAATTACAAACCAGTTTGATTTAAGGCAAGAGTTTCAACCTAAACCCTAGATATCCCTTGTGTACATGTTTAAACCTTCCAAAAAATGTTATACTAATGTTGTGCTGTTAGTAATGCTTCCCGAAACCACAGAGTCAAGCAACTTTGCAAAAGCTTTGTACATCTGCTATATCACACCTTCAACAAAAACACCCCTTACATGCAAACACACCTTAAGAAAAAAAAAGTCCTACATGTTTCAGACTATGTCAACTCTTACTGCTGCTCTATGGACCCATTTTTTATTTTTTATCAACCATATTATTTTTTAGAACATGCAGTAGTGCTTAATGATGTGCCTGTGCTGTGAGTGGAACAACTCACACAAGTTAAAATATATGTAAACAAGAGTGAATGAGTGCAGAAGTGAAAGCAAACAGGGAGGAGAAGAGGTTTGTTTTTTTTATAGTCTTCTATTTTGGAAACCAATTAAATATCACTGCTAGTTCATCTAATAGCGGAAGCAAACAATTAAACACACCATCTGTACAAGTCTGAACTGGGCAGCATCTTTTTGTTTATGCTGATAAAACTTACAGTGGCCTATTTTCAGTACCTTTAAGGATTTGCCTACAGTGGCCTGTAGATTTTACTAAACTGAAACAAGTAGAAGCTCAACAGCCCGTGACAGATGCCTGCCCTTCAATGGCTGAAGAAAGTCAAAGCCACCCCATCCGGACTGCTTTGAATTTGTTTCCCTTCTTATTCAAGTACAGACAAGAATCACAAATTTCTGGGATACATGATAAGAATGACTAAAAGTAAGTACTTGAAGATATAAACTAAGAGCCTATGTAAGCCCCAGCCCTTGTTCTTCCAAGCTGCTGTGGGCTTTGGGATATAATTAGTGCAAGGTTTGATGAGGTGTGCTAAACAATAATGTTCTGCAACATAAAGCTTAGCTTAGGCAACCACCCAATAATACATTTTTGCTTTCTGGGCAGAATTTGTTCTGTACTTTAAACGCATAAACAAGATAGGGTCTATCTTCATCAGGTGTAAGGTTGGTGCATTTCTAAGGAAAGTCCCATGAGTTAAGACAGAGAATCACAGAATGGTTTTGGCTGGAAGAGACCCTAAAGACCATCTGTCCCAACTCTCCTGCCGTGGGCAGGGACACCTTCCACTAGACCAGGTTGCTCTAAGCTCCATCCCACCCTGTCTTGAACACCTCTAGTGATGGGGCATCCACAGCTTCACTGCGCGACCTGTGCCAGTGCCTCAACACCCCCACAATAAAGAGTTTGCTCCTTATACCTAACTAAAACTGCCCTCTCTCAGCTTAATGCCATTCCCCCTTGTTCTATCACCATATGCTCTGTGAAAAGTCCAGCGAATACCCAAGTTGTGACTTTTAAATATCTGTTTTCTGTTGACCAACTCCTAGATGGGCACCTGCACATCTGGTTTTGACCTGGAGAGTTCAGCATTAACAAAGGCTTCCAATTTATAATTTGTGTCTAAACTAACCTGTTATGGTGACTACTGCAACTTACTGTTCCACTCTTGTTGTGCTCCTCAGCAACTTTTCCGCTTGTAGTCTCTTTGAGGCATTAATATCGGTGTTCTGTCTAAAAGGGACTCTAATTGAAAAGGGGTTTTTTTTCTCTCTGCATCACTGTAAGCTGGACAGTAACATGAGAGCGAGCTTATGCACCTGAACAATTACATTATAGTTTTGGAGCACGGATTGATGCACTTTTTCACATGAAGTTGAGCCTGGAGTATCTGACTGCTCAGTATTAATGGTGTGGATTATTAAAGCCTTGCCGTGCTGATTACACACATTTGCAATGAAGCACGCTTCTTCTTTCTGTGTGGCAGGAAACATTTATCGGTATCATTTTTTAAAAAAGCGCAACGGTATTTGATTACACCCAAATGCTTATGTATTTGTGACATGTCAACAACTGAATTAGAATAGCACTAGGCTTTTAAAATTCAGGACATGTAGGACCATCTGTTTTCTTGTCAACAACCTCAGCCTCTCTCTCCCCATTCCAAACACTTACTGCTCCAAATTTACAAAGTTGTTACTCAAGTCCCTTCTTCCTTTGCCCTCCAAAAAACTTCAAAGACAGCAATGAAGGCTTCAAAATTTTTTTTCTTTTACTTGATAATTACTGACATGACTATTTCACCAAGTTTTGTAGCCAGGCTGGCAATTATTTGCAAGTTCTTATGAAGTTTGCAAGGTCTTATCTAGTTTATGGCAAACTCTGTCCTGGAGTTGAGATGGAGGGCATGGGAAAGGCGTTCTCCAAACATTGGTTTTGAAATGCAGCTGTTTCTGTGTGCTAAAATCAACCGATTATTCCAAGAAGTAATTTACAGTCCAGTGTTTTTCAAGACTGGCACTCATGTGTGTACTCACACACATGCTCAGGCCTGGTCCCAGCTGAGCTCCACAAAGTGCAGGGAATGATTTTCGTGGCCCCAAAAGCCATCTCCAAAGAGAAGGAGGCCTGTGGCTGTTTTACCTAAATAGCTTCCTTAAAAAGGGAATGGAAGATCACAGCCCTGCTCGTGTTAAGGGCACAGCCAATTTTGTTTAGCCAGTTTTGGTTAGATCTCAAATAGACCATTAGAGCACGCTGTGACATTCAATTTTCTTACTTAAAACAAAAAATCCTATCAAGCTCAGCCATGCTCTCCCCTTTTACAAATCTGAATATAAGAAAAGATCGTTGTCCAAAGTGTGATGCAATTGTGATTTCAACAAGTTGAGCATCATTATAGCAAAATCCCCCTCAGCTGATTCTTTTTTTTTAAACCATTTCTTCATTTTTTTGACACCACATCTGGCATATAGAATACAGATGATCATTTGTTTATATATCTGTCTAAATGCCTTTTCCAAACACAGCCAGATGGAGCCTTTCAAAATCAAATTAATTTCAGATTAATTCACTCTGGACCCACTCCAGTTTCATGACTCTTTGCTTTGAGGCACTATCTAAATTGATTTAGAGTCACAAACTTACGAGAGCTCAAGTCCTTAGGTACAGAAAAAAGGACATACTTCTTGCATACTGAAAGCATCAGCAAATGAAAAGAGTCCATGATCCTAAGTTTTGGCTCCTTAAAAAAACCCCCAGCAAATCAACATAAGAATGCCTTAGTCTATATAGTGCCAAATTCATATATAATAAACTTCGTATTTCATTCCAGAAAAATCACTTTAGAATTTACATCTTCAATGCCTCCCTTGCTGAGTCCAATAAAATTTATTGCTCTAATTAAAAAGCAAAATAAAAAAAAGCGTTGCTCTAAACCTTGCAATAAGCAGTAGTCATGGAAAGATAGGAGACAGGTAATAAAAATCTCCACTGCAAGGGATTTATCTAAGGAACTATAAACAAATGTAGCCTGCAAACACTGTGGGCTTGCATACTGTCAATCCTCTGTGGATGCCTTTATTATCTCACTTGTTTCAATTGCAATTTGGGTTTCCATGGAGATGTAACAGTCAACTCTGGAAAATTATAAGATAAATGTCAGGCAGTGATAACGGTGTTAATGAAGCTTCATTGACAAGCAGAACTATGCTTCAAATAATAGGCATATTTCTATTAGCATATGTATAACCTGTCCAGAAAAAGAGAGGAAAAAAAATCCCAACAACAGGGAAAGACAATATTAAAAAATTAAAATGAATTTGTGTATATAGATGATACAAGACACACAATAGAACGTTGCATCTATGTAAAAGGATGAATCCCTAACAAACAGAAGAGATGCGGATTCAAAATTTAATTTCCTGATTCCTCTTGAAATTTTTGCACTCAGCTATCAGGCTGAAAGGCACTTTGCTGACACACGCAGACACACTCCTGCATGGTGTGACTCTTGTTTCCTTACAGTGCGGGGCTGGAAGGATCTGCCTCACCAGGCACTTTGAAGCTGCGATTTCATAATGCGCAAATGCAGCTGCAGTGGGCTGTTAGAAAGATGCCGACCTCAGTGGAAACACGAATAGAGCACACACCAGCACGGCCTCCAGAGCTCTCGGGTGTCGTTCGTGCTCAGAGCGGGGTGGCTGCTCCACCACATCTTGATACACGATGAGTTTAATGTGATACTGGGGGGCAACAGCCGTGAGCCCTTCAGATGACAGCGTGGCATGGTCTTGATCTGCTTCTGTGTTAACCAAGCCTGTAAAAGCTGGAGAAGCTGCCAGTCATCTGTGAAGGGCTGTAGCCAAGTTTTTTCTTCTAACAGATGGAAAGGTTTTGGTGAACTGGAGGTCTAAGAGGTGACAAAGATGATTTCTGCAGAACAGAAGGAAATGCAGCTCATCCTGCTTTATTTCAATGAGTCAAGCTCTTCATTTGGGCAGGGTGGACTTCCACCCTGCCAGGGGAAGGCAAAAGAGTTTGGCTACTCCTCTGCTTGCGGGTTCATTTTGACAGTCTATCAGAAGCCAGGAGTAGGGCAGGAGTGAGGCCATCCTACCCCAGAGAACCACATAGAAATTTTTGCAGGTGGATGAAGTGTGCTAAGATATTCACTGCCTATTCATGAGGCAGCATTGCCTCTGTCTGGACAAGCAAGAGGTGCTAGAGGTTGGAGCTCTCTCTTCTCATCCCACTATTTGACCTTGGGAATTTTAGCCCCTTGCCTGCCTGTGTAACTCTTTCAGGTAGTGCCAATCCTCCCATCTCTTCCTCCTCCGTCTTTGAAAACAAGGTTCTGGTACTAGAAGAGTGATAGAGGAGCTACAGATTAAATGATGAAACTGAAAATCAGGATAAGGCTTGGTTCAGTATCACAGGAAGGTGAAATCTTAAACACACAGGCAAACGAAGAAAATCTTTATCCCTCCAAAGGCTTGATGTTAAAGCATGTGGGCAGGGAAAACTTCAGGAATTGTGGGGAAACTTCAAATGTTACTGGGAAGTATAATCTTATGAAGCTGTAGCTGATCCAAAAATCTGTGTGTAGGACAGGAAACAAGCTGACTTTGCCATTGCAATGAAATATATAGCAAGGAGAATGGGACTGCAGGCAGAATTGTATGACTGTTTTTCCTCTCCTCTCCTCAAAACACCGCTGTTCCTCCTACCTCGTCTAAATTCTGCTTGTTTAGTAAAGGAAAACATGAATGTTGTCTGGAAAACACTTCCCAGTTCTCCAGGGAGAAGTCAGCTTTGTCCAGACAGGTTTTAGGGAGCAGAAAAGGGAGTTGTAAAATTGCCCAGTCTTTCTGCAGAGCAGATCTCAGCTCTGATCAGATCACTGGACAACAAAAAAAAAATCAATAGAGGGGTTTTTTTCTAAGTTGTATTACAAGGAAGCTTAAAAAAAGCCAAAAGTTTCCCTTTTTCTGACTCTTTTCTAACTGCTCCTCAATATAACAAATGAGAAAAATCTAAGTACTTCATTAGATTGCTACTAAAATGTCAATAGTTAGAAAGCGATTTTCCCCAGTGAGTTTTCAACATACTTATAACTCACTCTAATGCTTTTTGGGGGAGAGAAAAAACATCTAAAACCTAATATTAGTGGTAGTTGATTCTGTGTAGGAGCACAAGTACCCCTGCCAGCTTCGTCGAAGACAGAATAATAAGTAAAACTTGAGTCTGGCTTCAACTGCAGATGGGCAAGACTTACACGCTCCTGCCAGGGTCAAATGGTGGCAGAACCAGGTCCCACCAGACATGCAACCACGACATGTAAATTAAAGAAAAGAAACTGGATGTGAAGGCAGAATACTGAGCAATTTTTAATGAAAAAACCAAATGCATGCTGTGTGGAACGCATTGTATGCACTGCAGAACAGGCCAAGTTGTCTTAATTTCTCACTTGTTGAAATCTCTAAATTCCATTGCAATGTGTTTTCTAGCATCTTCAAAGGATTCATTTTCCTTTGTATTTTGGGTTACAAACAGTTTTACTTTTACATCCAAAGAGAGACCTGCTATACAAAAGGTCAGTAGCACCAGCAGACAAGTAGTCAACAACAAATCTGAGCTTTTAAAGTAAACCCTCATTATAGTTTAAGATTTAATTTAGTCCTTTATTTTTTCTCTATTATTGCAAATAAGATATTTTGCTCTGCTGGTTGTGCTGTTCTTTTGAAGCTCACAAGAAAATAAACAACTACACATAATTAGGAAAGGAGCAACTCCCCCTTTAAAGGCATCATGCAAACAAATAAAATGAGAAAAACTGGTTTAAATTTTCCTAGTAAACATACCCTGAAAAATTCCAACAAAAATATGCCCTAGCACACACACGTGTACACACACTTCCCAAGTCATATGGCAGTCATTTATGGGGACATGTCTGACTTCAAAGATCGTTTAATTGTGAGTTTGAAGGGCAATCTGTGCAAATGCAGCACTGGGAAAACAGAAGAGGGCTGCCATTCGGAACTGTTTTGCCACATGGAAAGGAGAATACAGCTTGAAAAGTTGCCAAAACCCCATGTTTTTAAGGCCATCATAAATAACTGCAGTAGGAAAAATTTAAAAGGATGAGACAACTTCTAAAATGCACTCTTTGGACAAAATCTTATCCTAGTGGATATTTATTTTCTCTGGAGGTTTTATTCACAAGCAAAAATGAACCCAGGTCTTAGGGATTTGCTGGCACTTTCACAGAAGAAATGGGGAAAGAGGAGATGGGGAAAAAAATAGGCATACCATCCACATAATTTTGACCACCCCATAATTTACAAAGACTCTTAACTTCAATACCCTTGTGCAAGAGAAAAGGTAGTTAAACAGTTGCGGATATATTTTTAAGCTCCCTGTAACATACTCGACCTGTGGAAACTTGGCTGGCTCAGGCTTGGCTGGCTGTCAGCAGCAGTGTGAAACACAGTGTGATTTACAGAAATCTCTGTCATCACACCACAGGGTTAATTTCTTTCCTTCTTTTTTCTCTTTCCCTCCTGCCCCTGAAAGTGCAAAACTCTTATTTGTGATGACAAGTCTTTGGAAAGCTGGCGGATTAGTAACACCATGTGGTTCCCTAAGATCTCTAGCCCTTTTCCAACTGTTTTTCCATATAACCCCTCTCTGTATGGTCATCGGCACCTTCTCTCAACAGATGGAAAAAGGGAAGAACCTGCCCCAGGGCAGGTGGAGGGACCAGGATGCTGGCAATGGAAGAATACAGACTTGAAGCTCACAGGTCTCGGCTGCCTGATACAAGAAACCAAGGGGAATCCAAGCGTCAAATGCAGGATTTTAATAATATGAGCATTTATTTTAATGATTTGAAGGCTGAACCTGCTGGGCTTGTCACTGTAAGTAAGAGATATGGAGAAAGAAACGATGAAGCCTGAATTTTCATTCTGACTGCCACCACTGGAGAGCTGTGGATTTGTGCTCATTCTGGTCTATGCAGGGAAGGATATCTGTGCACTGTGCCCACACAGTCCCTCAGTACAGGCAGCCACCAGCTGGGCAGCAGGGTCAGCTCTCAACACTGAGCACAGAGCTTCACTGGAGCAATTTCAAATTCATTGAGAGGGGTATTACTCACAGATTATTTTAAGGCACATCAGTTTTCTTGCTATAACCATCCTTCAGAGAAGACGAAATCTAATAGAAGAACAAAGTTGGGAAGTGTGTCTGATGGTAAAGAGCAGAGAACTATGCAACAAAAAAAGCTATTTCTCAGCCACACTCTTTCGTAAGTCTCTTCCCTTTGCTGTGTTTATCTCCCTCACCTTTGAATTATGATCCCATCCCAACAAAGAATTCTGAAACACTCAGCGGAAACCACTACATAAATGCCGAACCATTATATTATTAAAGAAAAAAAACCAACAACCCTTTCATGATATATTTTTTTTAACTTGATGCAATTCTAATTTTTCTTTTAAAGGCAGTGTTTGAATATTATGAAATACAGCAGAAGTAAAGTACGTTCCAAAGCCACTATTACTATTTGCATTGCAAAAGCATCTCTGAGGCCCCAAACAATGCTGCCTGCTTTCTAAGTAGCAGACCTAATTTTATTTGTAAGCTCAGATGTTTTCCTTCTATTTTCATATGTTAGGAAACAAGACAGGAACTCTCAGACTATTTTAATAGACAGTCAAGGAATAAAGGGGAGAAGGGGACACAGCAGGTCTGACTTCACTTAGCCTACAAAGTCTGGAATTTTAAATTTACTGGTTTCTACCAAGCACCTTCATTAATGAGCCCAAGATTTTTAATGCTTCTTTAATTGTCTGTGCTTCCATCTTTCCATGATTGGACTGAATATCAATACAGTTGGCTGAAACAGTTGCTGCTCTACTAAGAAGGTCAGAGAGTCTGGGGGGTTTCCTGGACAGAATGGGAATGTATTCCCTGAAGTTTCAAGGTAGAAGGGAATGCAACTCTAATGTGCCAGCTCACATCTCGCATTAATCTATATTTTCTAGGCATTTATCCAGTAGATGCCTTGCTATCCTTTCTTATTTAATTCAATGATGCATTCTTCCATAGACTTGCACTAGGGCTGAGACATTAATTAAAACTACCTTGAAATATTAGCAGCTACATAGCATTTGATTGGTAGGAGAAAAATAGTTGGGTATGGAAATTAGTATTAGCTGTTAAATTAATTATTATAAAAATTAAAATAAATTATTATTCAATAAATTTTAATTGCTTGGGACATTTTTATGAACAACAGGGATTAGCAAATATAATGTATACAATACATTGTATATGTAACAGAGAGAATAATCAGGGCTGACAGAGTACTTTTGCTTGTTTCAGAGCGCACACACAGCTCACATGGAGAAGGAACAGATTACAAGGAGCTTCCCCGTAGCCACACGCAGCTGTAAAAGCTCGGAGTCAGCAGCAGCAGCGCACTGACAGTTAAATCAAAACTATACATCCTTGAGGAGCCATTTCGTCTAAATCACAGCTTCTGATTCCTCATCTTATGTGGTCAATGGGCCTGCATTTCTTAAAAATGGGAGCACTGGTGGAGGTAGGAATGAGGCTTCAGGAGAGCTGTTTTTGTGAGCTCTGTTCCACGAGTGCTGCAGAAATGTACACAAAGCTTTACAAATGACCTCATTTTTACTAGGAAAGGACAGCTCAGCTCTGTTCTACATTTTCCTGAACTGAAAGGAAGGCCCCACAGCCAAACTGTCATGTCTAATCATTGTGTTGCTGGAGAGTGTTTAAAACAAACAACTTTTTTCTTTTTTTTCCCCCTCGCTTTTAATACAAAGCCACAGAGCAATTGTTGTGGTTTCAGAGAGTGGGAGCTGCGTTTCTATCACATAGCCAAGACACCAGAACAGCAATTTTGCCCAGTGCAATGAATGAGCTTTATAAGGATAAATTTTCACCTCATTAATGATCTGAGCTGATTATTCCCTTCCCCCACTTTTCCTTTTAGGTCATGGATCAAATGTGACCCACTTTCCTTGAATGCTTTCCCACCATCTATTTTTCCCATTAGAGTAGAAAGCCAGTTGCTAAGGACACATTACAAAGCAGCCATGCAACCACTAAATATCTGCCCCCCAAATACACACACACACCCCCACACACCCACCCATCACACACACACACACACACACACACACACACTTTTCTTCTCCCCGCCTTTATGATATTTCTCCCCTCTCATAATTTACTCTTTACAAGATCCTGCTTTACATTCAGGAAAGCCAACAACAGAACTGCTTATAAGGACAGGCTTAGCACGAGAATAGGATTTTCTAATGACTACAGAGACTCCTGGGGCCCTTCATATTTAAAAAAATATAAAGGCAGCAGCATTGGCTTTAATTACTCCTAATTCTAAATCTCATGGCCTTAAACACAATAGCTCTTTCAACTTGGAAAAAAAAATGACACTAATCAGTAACAGAGTCCCCTGTGCAACCTGCTAGTCCTCTGCTGGCATTGCAATGCTCACACTGCTATGATTTTTCAAGGTTGACCAATGAGTCAGCAAAGCCAAGACAACTTAAAAGCATTAAATCATGCAACTAAAATGTTTCTTTCCAATACAGAGCTGGATGGATTGCAATTAGCAAGGGGAATCAGTACAAGGCAAATATTGTAAGAGCAGAGAGAGAGAGAGATAGGGAATTAAAGGAGATAGTGTTCATTTTGCAACAAATGAGCCCCAGAGTTAAGGTATTTGTGGTTTAATATAGCCCATCTCACCAACCAGGTAAGGAATGTAATTAAAACGCATTAAAGTTCAGTTGCTGAAGCTCAAAAGAAACAAATGAAGATTTAATTAACCTGCTCTACTTCCCTCTGAGTAGCCAACTAATATTCCTACTTGATGCAAAGTCCTGTGAGCTGGAAGACTTGTGTTGTTCTGCAGTGCTTTCTATGAAAATCCTTCTCCTTGGCATTTATAAAAGAAAAGATGTCATTTTAAGTGTCTCATTGAAAAATTAAACAGAAGTATGTAACACTACAGCTACTTGGATTTGTCTGTTTCAGCTTTCCGTGTCATTTATTACACTTCCCAGTAGGATTATGCAACACCTTGGTGTTTCTATAACCAATACCTCATTCCTTTAGCAAACAGAGGTACACTATATGATTAAATGTTTCATGTATATAGATTCACATCTAAATTACAGTTACACAGTGGACAAGATTGAGGCTATGGTCACAACCTGTATTTCTACTTCATACCACCCACTCTTTTTCCACAGAACATCCACAACATTCTTTCTCCTAACTTTCATAGAGATGACAGAAATCATAACTGCATTGGGATTTTCCATTTAGCAGGACGATGAACATGTACATCAGAGCTGACTTGCACCACTGACACTGTGAAAAGATTAGAGTCATGAGCATCCAAGCAAAATGAACCGTAAATACAATTACTGTTGAACTATCAACGAGCAAACTAAGCTTGGGTTTCAAGCAGTGGCGGTCTAACAGCCTCTGGAAAAGAATAAAATCCTGTTGATTGCAGGAGCCCCTGAATTCAGACAAATATCTCCAGTTCTGGATTGCAGGAATAATAGTCTGAATAACAGACTTTTACTCTCCATACCAAGTGAACTGCCCACAAGAAAGACGACCCTGACATATGGCCGAGGCTTCCAGACACCTCAAAGAGAAAATCCATCAAGCTCCTTAGATGTGCATTGAAAACATGGAAAGCTTCCATTTCCTGGAGGGAATTGAAGGGAAAAGCCATCATTTTTCCATCTGAAGAAAGCAATCAAAGCTATTTTTCTGCACATTGAAATAACTTTCTGTAAGTTTGACCAAATTTTCTTCCTTACACTACCCCCTATTCCTTCACTTCCTTCTGTATTCACAGGGTTTTTTCCTATCACTTCTCTTTTGAATTGTCCTTAACACACCTTTTATTTGCATTTAATGTATTTGTTCATCATTAAACTGATGATTCCACTAAAAATACACCAATAGGAGAGGCAACCATGGGCAGCTGGCCCTTATTACTGCATCATTTCTGGGCAGGATTCCGAAACCAGATTAAGCAACAGCAACTTCAAAGCGTTGGAACATCAGGTTCCTAGCACCATGTTTTATCATTTTTGAATACTGCTTGAATTCCCAACAGCTTCCTTCCAGTCTGAATAACTATTACCCAAAACTAAATGTTCTGTAAACTGTTGATCTCTTTTCTCTTGACTGTTTTTGTCAAATTGCTTTCAAGCACCTGTAATATTCTCCAGCTGCCACCGCATGTTGCTCCTTTGCTTAACTTCACGACAAGAAACACATGAATCACATGCAGGAAAAAGTCATCTTATCCTTCAATCCTTCCAGTAGCCAAGGCAGATCTGTCCTCTGGAGTGAACTGGTTATCTGTTTACTTGATGAATTCTGAAAGACACTCCACTCCCATATCCCCCAGTCGTCAACAGTGGCTGAGCTCCCACCAGAGCTCCTGTGCAAATCAAAGTAAGGACAGCGAGGCATCAATTTTGCCACTCAGTTCTATTCTGGAAGAGATATCAGGCAGCAGCATTCAACTGCTCTGTTTTGTTGTTTAGTGCCTTGCATCATCATTCCACTGGTATATACAAGCAGCGACTGTTTTCCAAAGGGACACATGGGGAGCCAGGTTACAATGCAGAGAAGAACACTCATTACTGTAAATTAAAATCCTTAAACAAATCACCAACAGTGAAACAATCTCTGCTTCGATTACACTGTTAGCTAGCACATCCAGGCTCTTCTTGCTTTGGCCAGAAATACTGAAGCCATGATTGATCTAATCTGTAATCATGTTGTTTATTTCAAATTAGAGATAATATAAAAAGCATAACAGTGAGTATATGTATATTCATAGCACCACTGCAGACATCCAAAAGGAACTCTATTTTATCCCTGCTGCTTTGCATTTTAGCCTCATTTCTTCCCTTTTACAGTCTATGGTAAATACAATATTTGCTTTTAGAGTTCTGACTCTCCAGGGATTATAAAGGAAAAGTACTTAACAGAGAGATTATCTTTCTGGTGTTGCAATGTACAAATGAAAATTGCTACATTAATGGCACTATACAGTCATGTTCAAACACCATTAAGCACCTCTCCAGAAAACCAAAGGAAAGGGAATGATGAACTCCAGCATAGTTCTGCTGCGACTTGCAAGTATATTTGTGTTTTTCCCTCCCTCACCACGCAAATGACTCTCTGGAAAGGAACTTCCAGACTTTCTTTTTCTTTCATTAACACTTTATAGCCTGCAATAAGAGTAACAGGAAATATTAATACTTAGGAAGCACAGACAGCAAATTCTTTGAAGAATGCAAGGTCTGTAAAACTGAAATCAAAATTCTGCCCAAATATGGATTTACATCAGCAGTTCAAATTGAGACTCACTTTCACACCTAAAAACCCCAACCTGGGGTGTCTGCTTTTGGTTTAAAACATGCAACAAACTGCCTTCAAGCACATCAAGACTCACTACTTCGTTCTGTTGCACATTCCTCTTCCTCCATAGGTTTAAGGCTTATTTTTAGCTGCTTTAAATCCGAATGGGTCAGATGTATATCTGCTAATGAGTACTGGTAATTAAGGTTTCAAACCACACAGCAGCAATCCAACACTTTCATGTTGCTGACATCTCTCTATATTTGTGTATATTTTCAGAGCGATGTCTGAGAGTCCTGTTTGATTTAATTTCATTAAGTTCTTCAAGGCTAAAGTTACTTGTGAAAGCTGAAAATATAACTAAGCATAGATTTTCGTCCTTTTATTCTTTGCAAACCTTTGCAACTGTTCTATATATTAGACTTTCACTTAGTATAAAAATTTAGAAATTTATATCCCAAGACTATAAATTCCGGTTATATTTTTTGTTATATTTTGCCATGCATTAAAATGGAAAACACAAAAGATTATTATTGAGATCATTATTATTATTTATGTATTCAAGTGCTTAGAAATACTACAGCAAGAACATTTACATGTGCTGAAGAAGCTTGATTATAAAGCTTGGCTAAACTCACTGGAAAAGCTGCAATCATAGCTCAGTTACTTCCAAGAAAACATTTTGGGAAAACTCAGCGTATTTCATTTTTCCCTCTTATAATTTGGAGATATGTGTCTAGCTTTGTCAAGTCCTTTGGAAGAGCATGTGAGAGAACTGGGAGTTTTACAGGTGCAAAATATGTCAAGGAATGTAAAAAGAAATGCCCTCCTTTCCCAAAGATTTCAACTCCAGTCGTTCACAAGAAGCGGCCAGGCCTCTGTGAGGTCTGCTCAAACATAATTTCATTTGTATGTGTCTGCTACCCCCTGCACAGTGTAGGAAATAAAGAAAAAATGAAAGAAAGCCTCAGCATGTTCCTGAAATTAATTTTCATGATAGGAGCAATTGAGTCCATCTACTAAGGTACTTATAATTACATTACATTGCTACTTGGAAGAAAAACGGCCAGCTATAGTCTAAGAAAATATTAACCCCATCAGCCCAATCACAAATCACTACATTTAATGTATTCTTCCTTTTATTAACACCCACAAGGTGCCCATTAGAGGCACCTTCACTGCCATCCTAAATCACTTCTAATTATCAGACGAGCAAAAACACAACGGAAATGTTATTTCACATCTTCGAATGAAAGGCTCTTTGCTTCCAAAAGACATGTCAGCACTGGATGATTTACTCCATGATTTTGTTTACTGCCTTCAACTTTCATTAGTGTTAAAAGAGCTAAGATTGTTTTCCTGACTGCTGAGATTTCCTAGGAGAGAAGAACCACACAAACACTGAACTCTTTGCTGCCTGCAGTGGGCTAGGGAAGATAAAAGGCGAAAAGCAGGGTGCAACCTCCCATGGCTTTGCTGTTTTGGGTTGTTTTGTCACAGTTCTGGCTTTCTAGGGAATGGAGAAGGGAAAGGGCAGCAGCTGTGCCATGGTTTCCCATGCCTCATCCTACTCCTGCCCTGCCATCTCGCCCCTCTCCTGCATCAGGTTTGCTTCAGACTCGAGGCTTTTGATGTGTCCCACATTCCTTCCATCCCACAACAAAATAAGCAGGAATTTTAAACACATTTAGTGCCTGAACTTGGTCTTTTACTTCTGGTTAGGTGTCTTGTTGAGGTTTTTGTGTTCTTTTAAAGAGTGATTGAAATTAATGCTGGATAGATTTTTAGCAAAGTATGTATCGTTACCTAATTTTAACTCTAAGATTTTGACTAAGCTTTCAAAAAATGCTAGGAGCATTTTTCAGGAGTAAAACCTTCTAGCTGAAGAAACAACTATTTCCTAAATCATCAGTTGCTGCAAGATTTATACGTGTTTAATCCCATTCAGACACACATTAATACCCTCTCAAACTAAAACAAAGAAGCAAAGTATGACAACAACCTATTACTAACAAGAGGGAATTAAAAGAATTAATCTGGTGTTTCGCTCCTGGAATTTTTGTGTGTGATGGCATGACAAGTCCCTGAGCATCCTGATCTCATTGGATCTGCTTTGATTTAGGGTTTGGAGCAGATGACCCCAGAGGTCCAAACTTCTATTACTCAATAGGCTAGATATCAGTGTCCTGCAGAAAATATGCTCAAAAAGGAGGAAATTATTTAGGAATAAAGTGTATTTCCTTGGAGGAAATTGATTTTTTATTTAATTGGACTTGATATAAATTTTTCTTTGTAATATCATTTATTCCCTAGGGGTGTCAGTATGCATAAGTGAAGCCTGACTCTCCCACATAGAAAAGGTGGTACAGACATTGATCCCTCCAAGCCCAAAAATGCTTCAAACTTCCAACACTTTGCATTTCAGCTCTGTGCCTGCTGCTTGCTCAGTACCCACATATTGCAATATGTGATCAGGAAGCCCGTGATACCCATTCAATCATGGGAAGCAAGAGCTGGAATTTCTGGGGATGGCACTAATTTTCTCAGGCACTGGATGAATCATAACCCTTCAATATCTAGAAGAGTTATGATTCTATCTATTGGTATCAGAGATGTAACATACACCTTCTATTTAGAAGCTCTGTACATGATTCATTACCATGACACAGATAGATAAGAGAATCTATGGCTTTATTTTCCAGGACTTGTACTATGGTACAATATTTTACTAGAGGAAATGCAAACATTATTCTGCTAAACCTTCTCTGTGCCATTCTGCAATGTTGTTATTAACATTCACACACAACAATAAAAACTTACGGGCATTCACAAGCAGTTGTTATATCATTTATAAGACAATGATAAGGCTGAACACTATAATTCTAATTTGCCAAAATAGAAAAAAGGGTACAAATAGAAACCAAAATCAATTATTTAAAGCATGATGAGGTACCAGAAAAAAAAGAAGTAGTTTGCCATTAAAATGATGCAACTGGTGTGCATGGAAATCCTGAAATCAAAAAGCCAAACACTGAAGTCAAGACCGTTGATCTGCATCTCCTCAGCCTATGTTGGAGTGAATGATTAAAAGCTTCTATTTGAGGTGACTTATTACACAACAACGTACATGAAAGGATACTGTAGTGCTTCCCGCTGTCACTGCCCTCATATTGGTGCGTCAGGAAAAGAAGGAAGCCAGATTGCCCAAAGCTTCTCATTTTGATTGCAAACTAAAAACAACTTCCACAGCTTCCTTTTCACTTTTGGCCACTTGTCAATACTTTGCATTTACCGTTTTTGCAAGAAATGATAAATGATTTCAAGGCTGAAATCATCCACTGAAGACAGTAAGTAACAAGCTATGAAATTTAGTTAACTCTCTTTCACCTCTCTTTCTCCAGGACTAGCCTTAAGCAGGAAAAAAAAGCAGGTTGCCAAAGAATCAGCTCTTCTGGAGCCTTTGTACTACATCCAATTCAAGGGCCGCACTATGCCTCAGTCCAGAAAGCACTGTAAGGGAATACATTCCCTGGCCTGATCGTCTATTTCAGCAGCTTGGGAGCCAGAAAAACTATCATACTGGCTGTCTTCCTTCTGCACACAAACAGAATGGACACCTCTTATGTATATATAAACAAAAGAAGGGTCTATAAATCGTGTTTTCTAAATATCATCTTGTAATCTGCTTCCACTTAGAATACACAGTACAGTCCAAAACTGAAAAGATATACCTCATTTTTCAAAAATGAAAGGCAGTGATAACTTACTTGTATTTAATCTGTTGCTTACATTTTAAGAACATTGTGAGCATTATATCCAAATAAATATTTATCACTGTAGTACACCTCCCTCTTGTTGGTTAGCCTGTAAACCCAAACCATACCTTAGAACGATCTTAACTACAAGCAAGCATCTCAGCAGTTCACTACACATGGAAGCAAGTCAAGCAAAAACCAAATCAAGCGTCTCCCATCTGAACAAAAATCTGGTGCAATTCACTTCAAACACACTTCTCTCTTGGCTTCTGAAACACCACTTTGCTGCTCTCGTCTCGGTCCCCAGTTGCCTCTTTGCCAAATGTTACACATATTTATAAGAGGTTAAAATAGAAACAAAACACTACCAACAACCAACCAAACAACCCAACACTGCATAAGGGGGAGGACAAACAGTGGAGCCAGATGTAGCAGCTTGCTTTTACTATCTACTTGCTCTTGGGAAAATGCAATAGTGGCTTCTGAATATTAATTGAATAAGGAGCCGTGCAAATTCCAGCTGTTGCCCGTGCACTGGGGTCTGGAAGACGGGTGTTTTCTCAGCCCCCGGTTTCATTCCTGGACTCCCAGAAACTCTGCACATATGTAGTTGTACAATTTAATTCTGTAATCCATCTGCGAAATGCCAGCTTCTCTGACTCCAGTGGCACATCAACCTTGTGGAAACTGTACTGGGATAAGAACCATGTTCAGGGAGGCTCTGGCCTGCAAGCTGTGGGTACATATGGCAATAAAGGGACCAGGTTGTTACAGAAGAACATACGATGCAACCCCCGTTTTTGGGGCAAAGTGTTTAACCAAGCTGAAAGGCCAGCAGGGAAGTTTGCTGGACAAGCACTGCCTCCTCTGATTTTCATGGGTTTGCTACTGAGTTACTCAAACACAGGGTGCTCCAACACAAGTCATCACTGTAGATGGCAGTTCTGTACTGCCAGTGATGTCCATCATCCAGGATCCCCTGAAAGGACAGGGACATCACAAATGGGGACCACTTACATCCAGACTCAGCTTGCAGGTATCAAACCTGAGGGAGTACGAATCCGTTAGAAGTGCTCACCACCTGCTTTATGGAAAGAAGGAAAAGGGGAAAAAAAAGACAAAAGGGGTCCTTTTGGGTGTCCCATGGTGAGTCCTTGCATCACTGACCAGTTTTAACTTTAAAGGACACGTGGAAGTACCAGTAAGTGAAATCAGGAAAGTCTTTAAAAAGATTTTTTAAATGGCCGGGGTCTTTCTCATGTCACATTTTCTGGGCACTAGTACAATTTAATTTGATTTTAAACTGTACTGTTTGATGAAATGTCCTGTTCTTTAGTTCAGTGAAGTCAAGACACAATAAATGGATTTTTAATGGACGAAAGTTCAATTTCTCTGGCAGCAGAGGCACATGAGGAAAAGAGACACAATGTACAAATGATGCACTCTGTGCTGACTTCCGACCCCGACCATTTCATGACAGGTATAAAAATGAAATACTGGGGGTGAGAGGAGAGGGAAGAAAAAGGAGAGCGCTTTAAATGGCAGCAATGCTAATAGCCAAACAGCATATAAATTGTTTAGGAACAGAGGTTGGTTTTCGGTTATAAAAACAGTGCAGCTGAAACAAAGCTAAGAATGTTATTTTTCTTTTCTTAATCTTCTTTTTATGCGTTAGCTACTATTTCTGTTCAGTGTTTGGCTTTCTACTTCAGAGTGTGTGGCTTAGTAAAGTCAAGTCAGGTGTTTGGAAGGGGGAGAAATGTAATGATATTATTAATCTCTGTATTATGTAGTAGAATCCTTGGTAGAATATATGCAGATAATTCTCTTCCTTGTTTTTATTCATAAGGAAATTAGTTCACCATTAGAAACATGGTTCAAGGCCATGTTTCCTTAGTCCTGTTGGAGAAATGAATCAGGAAACAAAAATAGCTCTGATGGTGCTCGTATTTATCAGGACTTGACTGAGCTGCATTAATTAAATAATGAATCTTTTACTGGAAATATGATGCCCTATATCTAAAGCTCTGAAAGACCATTACAAATTATTTGAAAGCTCAAAAAATACTTCAAAAATCAATTAAATGTTATTAAAACTGAATACAAATTAAAGACCAAAGCACCCATTCCTGCCTATTTACCTCAGCTAGTTCAACTCCAACTTCAAAACCTCCGCTTTCTTGCCAGATACAGATTGTGGCTTTTAACATACAATGTCAACAGATTGCAACTGCTTACTCCTGCTCAGTGGCTCTGGGCTAGAAAATGCTATTTTCAGTGTTTTCCCAGAGAGGAGGAGAGCATCAGCATTTAAAGGTATCCCCACAAATGTTTACGTTTGAAGCACTGTCCCTAGATCTGCCAGCAGAGGCCTTCCCACAACCTCACTTACTCATCACAAAGCAATATTTATCTTCCAGCTTCTCCTGGGAGGAGATACTCTCCCGTTCCTGTCTTTGAACACCACTTATCTCGGTAATTAATGAATTTCCTATCACCCACTGCTCCTACCTGCTGCTCTGCCAGATGCCCCCGACCCCGCTGCTCCTCCTGATTCCAGCGGTTCTGGGGTTTTGGGGTTGGGTTTTTCCATCTCTGCATGTAGCCAGTGCCATTTTTGTCCCTCAAACACAGCTAATTTATTTCAGCAGACAAGACATTGGGAAAGCTGACCTGGGGCTGGCGTTGGCCTTTCGTTGGACACGTAAGAGGCAGTGGTGTCTCTCGCCCTCTTCCATGAGCGCTGATGGCTTTTAAGGCACCTTCTCATCCAAACTTTGTGATGAGGGAGAAAATTTGCTGCTCTGAGGGTGATGAGCATGTCAGATCTGGAATGAACTGGGACTTTCCACAGTGAACATCAATAGCACAAAACCAATTTGGGGGGGGCTCTTCTCATTGCCTTAGAAGCCCCTGATTACTCAAGATCTTGTGGTCTCACATGCCCCCAAAGAGTACTCCAAGGTTCCTATTTGTCTAAGGACCTGTTTTCTCTATTTGACTAAGACATTTTTGAGCTTTTCAGCAGAATAGTCATATTTAGCCTTAAACCTTAATTTCCCTAACAACTCCTTCAAATACATACTGTGCTCAATTACAGTAAACCCACAAAAATGAATATCCCTTTTCAGATGCATTCATTTGCATCTTGCATTAAATGGTTTATATTAGAGCCACATCATTCAAATGTTAACTGAAAATTATCATTCTTAATTCTTTCACACCTTTATAAATTTTTCAGCTCACCTGCCTTCTATTATGAAATGTAATCTGGGTACATTTATTTTATTTATAACCAACAAAATGCAGGAAAGCTATGCATAAGCTCTGTCAATATTTTTATGAGGTTTGGTGTCTCCCCTTGGAGAAATTACTGAAATTTTTTCATGTTTACAACTAACTTCTTCACAGAAACAGTAATGTCTCTTCCCCTGCAGTCACAGCCAACAGCAACCTTTAAATTGCTGAGGGAAAGACATTTCGAGGTTTGAGAAACACTGTGCAGAAGGCACAAATCGCTGCCATCCTTAGAATATCTTTGTATATCCTAACCACAGGGAGTTCAACCCTGAATTACTGCAAAAATATTATGCCAGGGGCTCCCTGTGGGCCTCTAGTCCAAAAATAAGTATTGATGTAATGTGCACCTAAGAGTTCACAAAATGCAGGTGCTAGAAGTGTCTGGAGCAGCAGTGATTCTTAGAGATGCTCTGGCAGTGGTGCAGTATCTCTGTTTCCAGGCAGAAAGAGAGAAGTGCATGAAATGAAATAAAATCAATCATTAGGCTAAGTTATGCAGCAAGTTCTAAGCCTACTGTAGACAGTATTGTGCAGACCAGTGGTGTTTTATATTAGTAAGAAGCGTGCACAGAGTCAGTGAATCCACACTCGTCAGCAAATGCTAAAGTAACGGGGAGACAGAGCACCCTGGTGTGCTGCTACACCAGTGAGAAAGGAATTGCCCATTTTTGCTGCAGTGCAGCACTGCTAGGAGTCCTGATATCTTTTAATTCTAGACAGATGAAACCCATGGACATCAGAGGAGACCACAGTTTTACAGAAGACCACCAATCTTTGCTGTCACCCTTGACGAGAGAATCAGCTGGGAGAAACATCAAGTAGCTCCCCAAAATCCAAACTTTAACACATTTTTGGTTTAGAAAAAGCTTACAGTGGAGACTTGCTCCATTATTACTCTCCTGTGCCATTTCAGTTTGAAGGTGATGGGTCTTTAGAACACTTAATCTAGAAAGGGAAAATGTAGCACAGTGTAGTAAATATTTCACTACCTTTAAAAAATAAATAGATGAAAGAAAACCTTCACATCATTACATTGGACTTAAATGAAAACCAATTCCTTAAGAGCTCCAAACATCCTTTGTAACAGTATGTTTTGCTTTATATCTTAAACTTTCCAACTCTGAGATGAAGGTGGGAATTGCATATCCAGGAAAAAGTAAAAGGGATAATATACACACATTCCACAAATGGATTTAGTTATTCCCTTTTCTTTCAAGTGGGCAAGTGTTACTCTTAACATTAGCAAAGCCAGTAATTTCTACAGAAATTCAGCCAATCAGTACATTCACCACTCCAAGAAAAAAAGGAAATACTGATGAACTTAAAAGTGCATTTTTTTTTCTAGTTAAAGGATGCACGTGCTCAGATCTTTAACATCTGCATTTCCCAGAAGGAGTCATTTTCTCTGGACCATCAGATTTTGGTTATATGTTGTGCCATCTAAAACATTCAGAGTACAGCACTGGGTGCATTCCATGATTGTATTCTCCAGGCAGTCAGGTGTAGTTCTGACTGATATTCTCCTAATTTTAAATGAGTTTGCTTAACCAAACAGTACTGATGTGGTTAACTGCTGGAAACATAAACTCAGATCCAATCCCACTAGTCCTGAGATCAAATAAGAAACAGGTTAAACTGGCATCCTTGCCATGGACTAGGACAGTGATAAAAATTAGTCTTAGGATTTCTGTCCAGATACATTCTAAACCCTGCCAGACATAGCTGTCTATTGAAATACATATCCAAGAAAGTAAATTAAATAGAGTATTCTCCTTCCAAGCTGTTGTGCAATACCTTTCCTAAATCACATCTGTATCTGAATCTTGCCCACTTGTCTTACTCCCGACTCTCACAATCCCTGAGAGCAGCTGAGTTGGTCTCCTCCCTGCCCAAATACTACATCTCAGAACACATGCTGACATGCATAAAAAATATTAAACTTTTTAGCTCAGGAGATGATGTATGGAGCTTCTCAGAGGCAGTGAGAACTGGCTTTGGGGCTGCTGCTAGGAAGATGATGGAACCTTGACAAAGCCACACAAACCAAACCCATTAAATCTGGGATGCCATGAATCCCAGACTCCCTCTCTTCCTTCTGCAATGCAAGGTAGGACTGAGTAGTCTAAAGTCAGCACTTAACACATGGTACACCTGCATGAAAAACCCTTTAAACCTCTAAAAAGACAAGTGTCCACAGGCAAAAGCCTCTTGGCATTACAATAGTGAAGACTGTGACTGAGGACATATTCTCCCACCGTAACTTCTGCCAAGAACTTACTGAGATTAGAAAGTTGTTGGAAAGAAATTTATGGAGGAATTGCCTTTTGGAGTCATCTTGAATTAATAAATAATAGGTACCTTTCTGAGATAGCTGTTTTAGAGCCGCATACAGCTGGATGAAAACTAGCACTATGGTCCAATTTATTTACCATTAGTTCCTTTTTCTCTCTCTCTCTTTCTTTAAAGTCTAACACACAATTTCTGAATACTGTGAAAGCCTCCTTAATTTGCTTCTGTATTGTGTAAAGCAGATGTCCTGCCTTCGCAAACTGATTAGTAAGTGGTTTATATTATTCCAGCGGTTGTCATCATTATCACAGAAATGTTGAGCAAGGCTGCTGTCTGCTGCTTTTAAAAACATCTACAATGACAGACTGCCTCTTTCAGAAGGGATACAGGTGTGCAAAACACGCTTTTCTGGAGAAAACAGACCAAATAAAATTCTACTAAGCAGCCCAGCATGTTTCAGGTAGAGGGGTATCTTCAGAATCACAGCAGATAGAGTATAAAACCAGCACAGGCTCTGGACCATGACTCAAGACCTGGCTCTTATTCCAGGTCCTTGTACACTAATAGAAATTTGGTCTTTGACAAATCCTTTTCCTGGCAAAAAATCTCAGATGTATTATCCTAGTAGCACCTAAAACATTTGATGCACCCTTCTGTGGTGCCACCTCTTCTTCCATCAGCTGTGAAAGGCCGCCAATGGATGAACATTTAAGATGGCTACAATTGTCTACAAGGTCCAGCTGGGGTGGGTCTTGTCAGGAGTTGCACAGGCAGCTTAACAATCAAACTGCTTTTGTTGGAGAGGATGGAACAAAGTCTGGGTCTCTTATACGTTTGTTCATTAAGCGACTGAAGTTGATTGAGCTCTCTGAATACTACAGCACTAAAAATTAATGCTAATTATAGCTTTAAAAGGTTAGACACGTTAAATCTGCTTCTAGATGTCCTCACAGTCTGAAAAGCAAAAAGAAAGGTGGGCATTTAGTTATTCTGAAGACGTACTTCACCACTGGCTCATCCCATAGGAACCAAGAAGTTCTTCCTTTTCCATGTCCAAACTTAGAGTGCAATGGAGGTGGCTACGAATACTCATATCCTGCAAGAACCACAAATTACTACTGCAATCGTTGCAAAATACAGCCATGCGGCTTTTGCTTCTGCAGGATTTGTCAAAAAATTCTAACTTGCTCACTTTGGGTCACAAGTTGTGCAAATCTCAAAATGAGGGCTTTTCATTTGGGGTTTTTTGGTTTAACTTCACACAAATGGTTCTTAAAGCAGGAAGAACTGACCTCTTCCCTTTTGTCAGCACTCAGATTTCCTGACTGCGTTGTTAAACAGAGGGAGCCTGTGTCAGCACACATTCACAGGGTAATTTTGGCTGGAAGGGACATCTTGAGGTCACTTGGTCAAACCACCCTCACAGCAGGACCAACTAGATCAGGTTGCTCAGGGCTGTGCAGATATGTCAGTATCTCCAAGGACAGTCCCTCGGGGTTCTTGTTACAGTGTTTGACCACACCATGGTGAAAATATTTTCTTGTATCAAAATTTGCCTCTCCATGCTAACACCTTGTGCCTGTTGTCTCCTGTCCTATGTACTCTGTGCACTTCTAGGAAAAAAAGGGTCTTGCTCTGTTGTATTTGTAACCTCTTAATAAGTAGTTCAGAACACCTTTAGGACTTCCCTTTCCCCTTCTCTGCCAGGATAAGGCAATTCTTTGAGCCACTCCTACATCATGTACTCCAGATCCCTAATTATCTTGGTGTCCCTCCACCAAACTCCCCCCAGCAAGCCTTGTACAGTGTCCTGGGGAGCTCAAAACTGGACAGAGTGTATAGATGTGGATATGCAGGTATCAAGTGGAGAAACAATCCCTTTTCCTGGCCTGTTGCCTACCCTTTTAGGATACCCTAATACTGTCCTTCTGTGCTGCAACGTGCAAAATTGACTCCTGTGCAACTTTCTGTCCAGTCAGACCCTCCCCCAGGGCTGTTCCTGCAAGGAAAATGATATTTAAGTCCTGTGGAAAGACATATATGCACAAAAGGTTGGACTGCTTGCAATAGTTGTTAGAATCAAAATAAACCCATAAGCACAATACCTAAATGTTGGTATGATGAGATCAAGGGCAGAAGATCGTAAAATCATTTAGGTTGGAAGGGACCTTTAAAGATCACCTTGTTCCAACACCCCTGCCATGGACAGGGACATCTTCCACTGGACCAGGTTGTCAGAGCCCCATCCAGCCTGGCCTTGGACACTTCCAGAGAATGGGTTGTCAACAACTTGTTTGGGCAAAAAGATGCCAAGCCAAAGCAAAGTGTAGCAACTTGTACACAGCTCTAGATAATTAAATATTGTAAAATCTGGACAAACTTTTCCACCAAATACCTCACACACAAAAGATACCATCCAATTATCTTGTCTTAGCCTCTCATTTGACTCAGAAATACACGGACTCTATTATTTCAAAGTCACTTTAGGACAATAACATCAAGACAAATTATTCTTCTTAAGACAAAGCAGAAGACACTCTCTATTCCTTGTGCAGAAGTGAATCAAAGGCCCAGATTCTGACACACTCTCTGCAGATTTTCAAAGTACAAGCACAGAGCAAAACTCGGATTTTAAAATGAGTCACTCATAACCATCCGTTCACAGAATTTTCATCTTGAAGCCTTTCAGAAGTATCTTTAAAAAAAGAAAAAGCATTTTCTAAAATACTTTGACAGAATTTATATCTTGAGACTCCAAGAAAGCATTAGGAGGTAAAATCTCAATTTTTCTACCACTACAAATGTCCTCTTGATTTTTAAAGACAAACAAGCTTTCCAGTTAC
This sequence comes from Platysteira castanea, assembly GCA_013397175.1. Taxonomy (NCBI): domain Eukaryota; kingdom Metazoa; phylum Chordata; class Aves; order Passeriformes; genus Platysteira; species Platysteira castanea. The sequence goes on from VYXC01007878.1 coordinate 2,060,915, forward strand.
ATATAAACACAAGAATAACTGTAGCTGCTAAATCAAATTTCTGATACATAAGAAAATAATCTTCAAAATGTATCGGAGCAAGCCAAATGAATGCAGTCCTGCCTGCAGAGAACTAGAAAAATTCAAGAGCACTGTTGTTTACCTCAGATTACCAATTTTCTTTAGAAAACCAGTTTCTCAGTGAGACTGCAAACTTGTCCATCTACTGGGGTAGACAAAAAGGCTAAATATAGATTTTCAAGCATTCCTTAATCAATTGAAATTTTGGTGGTTTTTTTTTTTTTTTGTACTTTAATGCATGTTACAAAATTATACCCATGAACCACTTTTGCTCTTCCCTTCTGTTGTTAGCAGCTAACCTGAGCTAAGCCACAGGACTGACACTGAATTCTGGCTCCTAATATTTTCCTACTCTAACCTGTTCCAAGATCGGCCTCTCTGCAGAGAGGCTGCACGTGTGCATATATGTGGTGTAAAATACACTCAAACAACCACTTCCACAAAGAACATGCACCTTCTTGGCTGCCAAAATTCTGACCCTTTTCATTTAGGACTAGGAGAAAAAAGCTTTTCTCTAGACATTCTTCTACTTTTAAACAACATACCTTTAATAAAAAAAGTCCTGAAATTTAAAGGCTACTATAAAAAATGTCAACATTTTCACTACCCTTTTGTTTCAAACAGCAGAAGTAGCCAGCCTAGACATTTCAGTGCAGCCATTAAAGCTGAATGCCTTTGGAGGCAGAATTCTATGAATGCACTCTGGCTTATAAAAAATGTATTAGATGATAGCTCTGAAAAAGGCTCTGAGGCGTAACATGGTCTATCATGTTGTGCATGCATGAGTTAGCTTTTACAAGATCAGAACCAGAAGCGAAGATGAATGCTATTCATTGTAAGCCCAAAGCTTTGGAAGTTCAGTATCGCAGCGCTCGGGGGTGAGTACTAGAGCTATTAAAAAAAAAAGGGCATTCTTTAAAGAATCGTCCAGCTTTTAAATGTTTGGCACATGTGCCCACCCTCGGTTCTTGATGGCGTGGAGCTGTGGCTGCAGCAGAACAGGCAGAAGGCCACTGCCTGCTGACCACTTCTCCCCGCTCCCCATAGCCCCACTGAGCTGAATTTGATACGAGAAGGTCAGCGGTGTTCTTGTTAGTAGGTTTTAAAAAGTCAAATATCACTTGACAGAAGAAAAGGAATGACTTTACACTGGGTGTAAAGAGGAACAATTCTGGCAAGGACTCATCCACTTACTGTCAAAGAAAATTACATACAATTTACTATTTTGACATTCTGGAGTGTGTTCGACACATTATTAGGATTTGGAGGCCTTAAAGAGAAGCAAGTCAAATAAGCATTAAAATAAATGGATTTTCTTTGATGAAATAATGATAAATAATAATACGGATGACTTTGGTTGTTTGCAAAATAGCTTGTTCAGTCAGCTGCCCACATTACTTTGAAAATATCCTGAAGCTCAGGACAAACCTTTTTTCAGCTGCTGGATGCTTTAAGGAGCTAACAACAAGTTGTTATTCTTATTATTCAAACTATTACATGTATTTTGTGACAACATACCTGGACAATATTGCACAGAATCCTGAGAAAATGTACCTTTCAAAAATTATCTTTGCATTTTGTTGCTGACTCCAAGTAACACAGGACCTCAGCTGACAAAAGTGTCAACGTGGCAATGTACCCACAAATGTACCCTCCTCAGACACCTCCTCTGTGTCTTCCCTTGTGAGCCAATCGCTCTCCTTTGCCACCAAGCTGACGTGTCAGCTGTGACTTTCCGAGTAGCTCTGAGTAATGGGATCAGCTAATGTTCGGCACACGGAGAAATTCCGTATCATTCTCCTCTCTAAAAATACCACTGCCTGCCGCTAGAGCTACTCAGCAGTGATGAATAGCTGAAGGGACAAGCAGGTCTCTAAATTTGGTTCGTATCTGACAGCCCTTCATCAGATATGGGTAATGGATCCTACTTACTCCAAACTACTGTATACTGCAAGGCACTTTCCCACCGCGTGAATACATACACTCAGTATGGGCATCCTAATGATCGCGATTTTTTTCTTCCCCATTAAGTCAAGCTGATTACACATTAAAAAGCTGTTAGTAAATTTTGAAACGTTACTAATTCAGGCAAAAAAGGCATGTTTGGTCTTCAAATGCACCTCCACGCCTCTATCAGAGAAGGTCTCAATTGACTTCTAGGGATTTGCCTCGAGTGTTGAAAGTGTGAGCATCTTATAAATGCACACAGCTAATTATCTTCAATGACTTTACAGATTCACTCACTTAATACACGCGTATGTCTTTCCTGGGTATACAGCATTACAGACTTTTATTTCCTGAAGGTCATTTGATGACTTTATGTGATTTTTTTTTGGTGTTTGTGTGTGTGCATTTTTAATAAGGTCCCATTTCTGAATCAGGAAAAAGAGCATTCAGTGAGACAAAGCGTATTTACTGCATATCTAGGGATCTCCAGATTGGCAATTATATCATAATTGTTTTTAAATTCTAAAAAAGGGGGTGGAGTGGGGAGGTAAGAGATAATTAAGTCACATGAACAGGACTCAAATTGCATTTGCTCTCATTTTTGTTGTGAACAATATCAGTTTAATTGAATCATCTGTAATTCTTCTTAGTTATTTTTTTTTTTTCAGCCTGCAGGAATGCACACGAGACATTATGAGAGGCTGGCTGGCAAATGTCTTGAGAGCAGAGATTGCAAGTATCCATAGGATTTGCCAGAAATCAGCAGACAAGATACATCCGTGTGTGTGCGTGTGTGAGTGCACAAACGTGCCAGGGAGGCTGGGGAGGAGAGATGGCCTCTGGCAAATTGATGTCTGTCAGCTAGCAAACCTTGATTTCACTATTAATGTCACAGTTCACCACACAAAAGCTTTCAGCGAGCATCAGCTCTGCTACACACACACACACACACACTCACTCATATATATATATATATATTTATATTTATATATATATATATACACACTGGCTGCCTTCAGTCAAGCCAGCCTGTCATATTCAATGCATCACTGAAGCCATGGAATGGGCAGAGTCTCTCCTAACTTGATTAGCAAAGCATTTCTTCTGTAATAATTGATTTGAGTAACATTCATTTCTGTGTTTTTAATAAAGAGAAAATGTTCATGATTTANTAATAAGGTCCCATTTCTGAATCAGGAAAAAGAGCATTCAGTGAGACAAAGCGTATTTACTGCATATCTAGGGATCTCCAGATTGGCAATTATATCATAATTGTTTTTAAATTCTAAAAAAGGGGGTGGAGTGGGGAGGTAAGAGATAATTAAGTCACATGAACAGGACTCAAATTGCATTTGCTCTCATTTTTGTTGTGAACAATATCAGTTTAATTGAATCATCTGTAATTCTTCTTAGTTATTTTTTTTTTTTCAGCCTGCAGGAATGCACACGAGACATTATGAGAGGCTGGCTGGCAAATGTCTTGAGAGCAGAGATTGCAAGTATCCATAGGATTTGCCAGAAATCAGCAGACAAGATACATCCGTGTGTGTGCGTGTGTGAGTGCACAAACGTGCCAGGGAGGCTGGGGAGGAGAGATGGCCTCTGGCAAATTGATGTCTGTCAGCTAGCAAACCTTGATTTCACTATTAATGTCACAGTTCACCACACAAAAGCTTTCAGCGAGCATCAGCTCTGCTACACACACACACACACACACTCACTCATATATATATATATATATATATATTTATATCTATATATATACACACAGNCAAGCCAGCCTGTCATATTCAATGCATCACTGAAGCCATGGAATGGGCAGAGTCTCTCCTAACTTGATTAGCAAAGCATTTCTTCTGTAATAATTGATTTGAGTAACATTCGTTTCTGTGTTTTTAATAAAGAGAAAATGTTCATGATTTAAATGGCTTTGGTTAATGGAAGAGACCTTCACTGATCTGAAATCAAATCATGTTGCTTGCAGTTAACACTAGAACTACAGAAAAAGCTAAGGAAATAATAGTAGCACCTAATCCATAATTTTTCTAGTGCAAAATGAAGGATTCCAGCATATTTAGGGGCTTCATGAACTGAAACATCATCCTTAAAAAGCTGCATTGCTGAATAAGGGTGGAGCAACTGATGCCATCCACCTGGAGTTGTGCAAAGCATGTGACACTGTCCCACACAACATCCTCGTCTCTAAACTGGATTAGCTGGATGGGCCACTCAGTGGATAAGGAATGGGCTGGATGGTGGCACTCAAAGAGTTGCAGTCAATGCCTCAACATCTGAATGGGGACCAGCCCCACTGAATAGTGTTTCTCAGGCGTTGGAGTGGGTGGACCAGCCCCATCAACTGAGTGGTGTTTCTCAGGTGTTGGAATTGTGACAACAATCTTGTTTGGTGACATGCACAATGGATTGAGTGCAGCCTCAGCAAGTTTGCTGAGGACACAGAGCTGTGTGGTGAGGTTGACATGCTGGAAGGAAGGGAGAACATCCAGAGGGACCTGGACAGGTTGGCCCATGTAAACCTCATAAAGTTCAACAAAGCCAAGTGCAAGGTCCTGCATGTGAGCCAGGGCAATCCCAATCCCAAGCAAAGGCTGGGCAGAGAATGGATCAAGAGCAGTCCTGGGGAGAAGATTTGGAGGTGTTGGTGGACAAGAAGCTCAACACGACCCAATGTGCACTCACAGCCCTGAAAACCAAACGTGTCCTGGGCTGCACGGTAAGGGCAGGGACCTGCTGGAGCAAGTCAAGAGGAGGCCATGAAGGTGCTCAGAGGGCTGGAGCACCTCTGCTGTGGAGAAAGGCTGAGAGGGTTTGGATTCTTCAGATTGGAGAAGATAAGGCTCTGGGGAGACCTTAGACTGCCTTCCAGCACTTAAAGGAGCCCACAATAAAGCTAGAGAGGGGCTTTTGACAAAGGCTTCTGGTGACAGAACAAGGGGTAATGGCTTTAAACTGAATGAAGTAGGTTTGGATTGGACATCAGGAAGAAATTCTTTACTGTGAGGGTGGTGAGGCACTGGAATATACTGCCCAGACAACCTGTGGGTTCCCCATCCCCAGGGGTGTTCAAAGCTAGGTTGGATGGGGCTTGAATCAACCTGGTCTAGTGGAAGGTGTCCCTTTATGGTTGAAACCAGAGCAACTAGTAATTAAGGTCTCTTTTAATCCAAACCATTCTATGACACCCTTATAGACAGCCATGCATAATTCTCCCTTTACAAACTGAGTAACCTGGCCAAGGTAATAATGTAGGTCTGAGGCAAAGGACTGAAATTAATCTGGGTCTGCTGAGTCTCTTAATAGCCCCTTAACCACCAAACACTCTGTCCCTGTATCTTTTCATTACAACTCATTCAAAGCGCACGTATTTGACATTGGGCTGTGGCATTCTTGGTTCCCCAGAGAGCAACCAGCAACCCAGTGAAATCTTTAAAATTAAAAGTGCATTTCCTTCCTTTCCCTTGAAGAGCACTAAAGATTATGGGAGTATTTTTACTTCCCTATCTAAAACACTTATGAAAATTTTGCTGGTCACTGGATAGTTTTGTTTATTTGGTTATAAAATATGAGGCCAGATATTGCTCTCCTTTACACCAAAATGAATTTATAATAATGCAAAGGAGAAGAGGAAATCGCTACCAGCTCTGCCAGCCTCACTGCCCCGTTAGGCTTCTGGCAGTCCTAGAAAACTGTACAGAGCCGAAGTCCACACCATAAATAGCTTCTGTGACAAAGGCGTTTTGTAAGTGACACCTTTAATGATCTGGCTATTTATAGGTTTCAAACCAGGACAAATGATGGATTCCTTGGCAGCTGCTTATCCTTACCCTTGCTCAGTGTATGGCGAGGGAGGAGGAGAAGGTCTAAGCATATTTTTTCACCTTTAGCCTCTGCTATCAGCTGCTGAGCAAGGACTACCTGCAGAGTGGACTGATGGTGAGCAGGATGACGTGCAAAGCCTAGGAGCCTGCCAGGAGCACTGACATGTGTACCAACAAGCTGCATTGGGAAAACAAGAGATCCTGGAATGGGTTTTCAATGGTGTTAAGCACACCCAGCCCAAGCTACAGCCAACATGCTCAGCTCCCAATTAGCCATCCAGAATATGCAGTCAGGTATCAGAAGTGTTCAACATAAACAATCCTGACAAAATCAGTAGAGTGTGCTGGATGTCAAATGGCCTGCAACACGAGGTTGCTCATTTAGGTGTCTAAATGCAAACCATCAGATGACAGGCTCTTTTGAAGCTGAGTCCTTTGAGTCTCATTCCCTAAACACTTAAAGAAACGATTTGACATCTCTTTAGCTACAACAAGGGAGCTCGAGATGCAAGGAGTAAACTCCTGAATGTTTCTGTGTTCTGAACACTTTGAGGGCTGATTTGTACAGGTACTCCAGCCTATCAAACCCCAATGTAAAAATGCTGCCAGAAGATATTCCTTGGCTTTCTACACTAGCAACTATCCAGTTGTTTCATTAGACTGGTCACAGGCTAGAAAAACCTCAAAGGACATTGCTGTAAACACTCCTGAACAAACCTGTAGGATGGACAAAACTGGTTCTTGCAGAAGCAATACTGGAGTGAGTAGTAGTTAGAGAACAGCTGCAGAACAGGGCATTAAGTCAGCTCCACTGCAGTCAGAATGAACAAAGGCTTTTTGCTACACTCTAATACACACACATAATATGACTTGCTTTATTAGAGTCTTCAGAAATCACGACCCTTCTAATATGAGGCAGTGTTGCTTGGTAAGCAACGTGGACAAGAGCCCAAAAATCAAACAAGCATGCTTCTATATACTCCAGTAATTTTGCCATTTTACTTAGCTTAATGAATTTTACAGTGCCTAGGAGAGTAGAAATGATGGGTTATGAACTCAACGATATATCCTCAGATGCCACTTAGAAAGGCAGACATGGAGCAGTCTGTGCTTTTCTATGCTTATGGACATGCATAAATGTGTATATATATATACACAAACATATACATGTTACAAATGTAGATATGTGCATACATATTAACATAAGAAGCCAGGTTCTAAATTATGAAATAAAAGGTCATTAGACATGGTTACAGTACAAACTTGATCTCACTAAGATACTGCAAACAACCCTCAAATCACTCCCAACCCTGAATAGCACTGCTCTTTTTAGTGCAATATTTAATGCAGTTTAAGTGGAGCTGGTAAGATGATGGTGCTACAGTGATCAGTAATAGTGGACAGGATACACAGAATATTGAAATAAAGTGAAATCAGAAAAGAAGTCAGCCTGTAACAAGCTATGTTAATATTTGCTTCTGCCTTTTTTCTGTAGGCAGATGAAGATGCTGATGATACAGATCATTAATGCTCTTAAATTGTCACCATATTAAGATCAGTAGTAGTCTATGAGGTTGTTTGATCATATCATTGTAATATGTTCCTGAAGTGTGGTGTACCTTTTTTCTTTCTGAATGTCTGGTTTCATTCACCCCTGACCAGCTTTGTTCTATTCTAAATCATGACAGAGATTGATTGAGGGAAAATGAAACAAAGTCCAAGACACACCTGCTGCATCAAATCCCTGAAAAGTGTTGAAGAGAACATTTACAGAGGGCCCTTAACTACAAAAACCAACAAATACACCAAAGCCCCATATATTCCCCCTTGTTCCCCTTTTCTGTCTCTGAAAACAGAAATTGCTTCCTGAGAAAACCTTTTTAATCTGTGGTAATGGGATTCTGGTGATTTATGGGCTTTGCAATCTGCTGCGAATCCCCCCAAATCTCACCCAAGAAGAAAGAGAAAGGAGTCAAGTCCAAAGGTGACCATTGGCTACAGAGAACCTGGGTGTTGCACTGGGTGGGGCTGGAACAGAAGCCTCTGACATGTTCAGGGAACCAAGGAGGCCAATTCCAGCACATGTGAGTGGCAATGTCTAAAACAGGCCACGTGAGTGCTCTGAGGCTACTCCTGTGCTCCTGTAAACAGGGAGACATGGCTCCCCGTGGGAAGGGCATGCTCAGGAGAGATGCTTCTAGCCATGGTGGCAAGAGCAGTCTCAGCAAGGGACCAGAGGGACAGCAGAGGACCACTGGTAAGAGCAGCCTGCAGACATGATGGAAGGACACTGAGAACCCAAAGGGTTTCTTGTCAGTTTTCCAGGAACCCAGAAAGCTGTTGCCTGAAAGAACTCAGCCCTCAAAACTCACCGTGAGAAATGGAAAACATGTTTTTTGAACATAAAATTCAGATTTTTGGGAACGCTTGCTTTAAGCAGACAGCCATCAGATCCTAATTGACAGGCTCACAACAGAGCAGCATTAGCTCAGTACTGAACTCACTATGTGTTGCTGGCTGCCAACAGCAGATGTATTTCACAGGTGTTTAGATTTGCTCACCCACATCTAAGCAATTTCATGATTTAAAAATCAAAGCTGATTGACTGAAACAAAAAGTTTGAAAAAGTCTCATTTTTCAAGCTTATTGCAGAAAAATACCTTGTCTTCCAGGAAGCAACTAATAATATGCATAAATTATTTCCCCATTTCAGGAAAAAGGTGAAATCTCAAAGTGCTGAGAACTGCTTCTGATGGTCCAGAAGACATCGCTTCTAACCCCATACTCATTCTCAGCTGTAAAAGCCTTAATGAGTAAAGCATCATAATTTCCAATTTTAACCTTTTTATTATCTTCCCTGAAGTAAGAATGCAAAGATAACATCTGCTGGCTTCATCCAATGGCTAGAATTGCTGCTTCTCTACATAATGCTGTATTACATTCATGACAATATTAATTCACCATATTTGAGCTAAAAGGTGGTCACAGTACCCTCAGGAACCCTAGGAAAATCCACAGTAAGATGAAGCACCACTACAATCCAGTCTGAGAAGGATCTGTCCAGTAATATTGTACATCTGTATCTCAGCTGTGGTTCCTCACTCTGCTTAATTAAAATGCTCATTACCTATGCTTTTAGAACTTTCAGTGTCTCTAGACTTGTTCTGTACAGTATAACCCTGGGTTTGAAAAAAGATGAAGGACTCTCATAACTTCAAATATGCCATCAGAGAAACATCCAGTTGTAACCCAAACCCCAGGTAGTCTTTGCATCCAGTGCAGTGGACAGACAACTTCAGCATGAAATGCACCACCAGTGATGGCCCTATCTGGTCCTCAGCACACAATTTTATGGGGTGTATAAAACAAAATCTGAAGCAAAGACAGGTAAAAAAAATATTGAATTTGTATTTTCAAATAAAAGGTTCTTTCTAATTTGATACAGAGAAACAAGTGACATTGGCTGGCTGGCAGTTCCCAGTGGTTTAACCACAACTTTATTACTAGAATTGGGACACAGCATTGTTGGATTAAGCTATTTCCAGTATTATTCACTTCTACAGAACTTTGCATGCAAATACACTGTCTTAACTGTTATATTCTTAAATTACTGTTGTGATAAACTCTAATTCTTAAAACTTGATGCAATTTTGCAGTTTGGTCCTGACATCACTTTCATGTCTCCAGCCTCTAAGTTCATTACTCATTCTTGTGATGTTTCTTCTGCTGGCTAGGATTATCCCAGAGAGTTATTTGGCTATAAGAAAGCAAATGAACTTGGATAAGAGGTCAAAGGCTACTATTGATATAAGCTGTCTTGGGTAAATGACGTAAATTTACCTAACTGTTTTTCCACAGAAACGCAGTCACAGCATTGACAGAGCCACCTCTTCCCCTCCAGTCTAGCTTAGAACAGGCACACCAGATCCTCTTAGCAGTCAGGGAATCCATTGCTTGGGCTCTACTCTCTTTCCTTGACTTTCCTTCTCTTGAAGTTCAAGGTTTGCCAGGCTACAATAAAAACCATCCCAGGTCTGCTCCCTATCATAACTATAGGGAATCCTCCAGGCATGACCAAACATAATGCATGACCAAATCAGATGCTACAAATCTGTGGATGATGCTCTGAGAAAGGCAGAAAAATGGTTTGGTTTGGGTTGTGCTTCTCTTTGGTAGATAAACCCTTCAGCTTCTTTGAAGCAGCCAGCAAGTAACTCATAACACACAAAAGTGTCTAATTGCATTGGAGGAAGAGCTCGATCCTTGGTCCAACCGAGGTGGCTCAGCTTTGCTTGAGCCACCTTGGAAGCAAGCACAGAATTCTCTCAGCCTTTCTGACTCAAGCTCAAACTGTTAATTTTAAAAGAGCAGAACCAAAGATCTTGTTCAGAGATGAATTTCAGCCGGAGCCAGATGAAAAAGGTAAAGGAAAATAAAATGTCAAAACTTTTGATTCATGTCTCTCAGTAAACGTGTTTTGCTGTAATATCACTATTATTTTCAAAAGCCCTGAATTTAACTCTTCCAGCTCCCCCAAACTGACATAAAAAATAATGATTTGCCTCCTAAAGATTTGTTCTTTAATCACTTTAGTTGTATCTTCTGCACACTCAGGAATGGTGTTCCCAGCATTGACAGTCAAAGAACAATGTAATTGTTGTTTACAGAATACTGTTTCTCAGCAGAGAAATCTTTGGATTTAAAGCATCTGTGTGGATTTTATCTGTCCTCTGACTGACTGGCAAAAGTTTATAATGGCTTGTAGCATTGTGAAAAAACAAATCAAATAAAAGAGGGCGGGTGCTCAAATTAACTCCTTAGACACCTTGCTTTTAGAAATCATTCATAAAACACTGAACACAACATTATCTGAACATAAATACAGCCTCAGTATACTTTGTTGGCAGTGACAGCCAAGATCAATATTGGAGACCAAATGCCAACAGTAAAAGGGTATGTCAGTCAGTATTTCACTGACTAACTGCCCTTATCTGAAGCTCTCATGCTTCACTGGGTGAAAATACAGCCATTGATCTTAGTGTCACAACTCAAATTCTTCGTATATCAACTAGTTTTCTCCCCTCATCCCGCCACTTCTCAGCTGAATTTCTGGGCCACTACTTATTTTTATGATCAATATTTCTATCACTCGCACATGAACTATACTTTTATTATATTAACCTTTAAGTACAATTTTTAACATATTGTTTGGCGTAATGTCACATGTTTTAACTCAGTATCGCTTTTACAATTTCCAGAGATACAGATGAAGTTCAGGTTTCTTAAAGCATTTGTGGCAAAACCACTCTGATTAGTAGATAAATCTACCCCGTGCAGTTCCCAAGGAGCTCTCTGTGGCTGTGGAGGTGTGCTTTCAAGGATTCAGCTTCCCTTTCCAGGAATTCAAAGCTCAGCTGTAAGAATTTTTCTCTAAAGAGTTTTTCTTAGCAATTGATCTGACTGCTTTGCCTTAAAGCATTTAAGTGTTGGAAATTAGCATGACAAAAATCCAGCCATGCAACCAGTCCTATGTCTGAAGGAGATTGACTGTTCTGCTAAACAATCCCGAGTACTAGGAGAGGGTTTAATGTGTGGAGTGTATATGGATCAGGTCTCTGGCTTGCTTTACGGTTTCTGAATTTCCCTTTTCCTGTTTGCAAATTGCAAATATGAAGTACAGCCTACTTTCATTAATTACTTTGGATTTACAAATCAATGAAACCATATTCCAGAAGCAGTAAATGTAATTCTCTGATCTACATTAAATGCTCTGTGAGATTATTCATTAATAAAGTAACTGAAGTTAAATGCTCCGACATCTTTAAATAAAAAAGCATTAGATGGACAATAAAAAATATATAGACACTGTAAAATATATTACTGTCGTAGCGAATAAGTTCTAAACTAAAAATTTGAGGGAAATTATTAAAAACAACAGTAAAACCCTATCCTTGTCTGTTACCATAACATAACACTTCTTACTAGCTCATTTACTCAATTTAGTGAAAATTACAGCAAACTATTACTCCTGTCTATCTTGGAACTATTACAAACAGGGTAATTCCTGGATTATTTGATTATCAGAGACAGAATCCTTGAGCTATGTGGGTTTTACTGCTCCACAGACCTTTTCAATCTTACTTTAAGAACTACCAGAAACTAAAATCAGTGAGAGACACTAAGCAATGCAGTCAAAGACTATTTTTTTTTAAATTATTATTATTTAAAGGTTCAGTGTATTGCGTTAGGACTACAATTTTAATGCAGAAGTTGATGTCTCCCAAAGGAAATCATTCTACCCCAAAATGTTTCATCAATTATTGCATTGTTCCATCATTATCCAAATTGTCAGAGCAATTTCATTATAAATCCCACATAAAGTAGCACTAAGGGGTAATGGCAAAATGGCTTCAGTCCCTGTAGGACCATCTCAAGAAAAATAATTTCAGGCAGAGTGGAAACAGCGCTTTGTTCTTGTGCTGTGGGAGGGAAGTTTTTCTTTCTTGGCTATGCCTCCACGACACAAAAAAATCTGCACAAACGGGGACTGGTTTAGCAAGAAGCAGGGAAAACTGCCCGTTATACACAAGTTAGTTCATTTAGGGATCCCACAGCAATGGTTTAATGATAACGGGACTGACTGGAGCTGGATATGTAAAGAGGCCTAATTTCTCAGCTGCAGAGAGCTCTTCAAGGGAAGAATGTGGTGGGAGGATGGGAGGGGAGAAGAGCGTGTGCCCACGGGCCGGCGTGCACAGACGGGTAGGATGGAGACGCCTGTGTGTACATAAATAACCTCTCAGTTACAGTCAAAATTTTCCTTTATCTGTCCAAAGCTGTGTATTTAGCATTAGTACACAGACTTCAGAAAGTAACATGCCTGGGCTGCTTTCTCTAATGGAAGATAAAAAGGTATAAAGTGAGGATTTCCTTCATAGCGTGGAGAAGTAATGAAAATACTTATTTTTAAAAAATATTTCTGCAAATTTAAAATATTAATCGCACAGCATCCTTGTAGGTCAGGACAAAAAAAGACCTTATTTATGGTTAGAAACATCTTTTGGGTGAAGGAGTGGCAGAACAGGTGCAAAGTCAAAAGGAAATATAAATAAATGAAAGGGTAAGGAGAACTCTACTGACCATGAAGTACCCACTCATGAACCAGATAAATTAACCCATCCCTACACTGCAAACAGTTCAGAAGAAACTTAAAACATAAATATACAAAGAAAGTGATCCTGTTTTAACTGATGAACACAAAGAGAGGCAATAAAGGGGTTGCTGGTTGGGGGAATTTTTGTTCTATTTCTGGCTCTTGTAGAAGGAAAATTACTTCACTTCTCTGTGCCACAACAGAAGAATATGAAAAATGACTACAGAACTGCACAAGGGCATTTCTGAGGCTTACTTAACATTTAATGAAGGGTTTGAGGTTTTTGTGTGAACACCACCACAACAGCAACTAATATTAATTAAAGGCCAACTTTTATATGGCTGAAATACGACTTCATCCAACTATACTTACTATAGTTTATTCCAAAGATATCTACTGCCAAGTTTACAAGTCACTCAAGTTCACTCCTTTAAAATATACTTTTACTAAAATGCACTAATTAAATTTGCTGGATTTTTAGGCCTTTAGTACTAGTTATAAATAAAAATTCCTTTTATTTCAAGGTTCCATGCTGCAGAAAGCCTCAGGGTAAAATGAAATCTTAAGTGACTGGATCAATAAACACTAGATTCTTAAATGATTTCTGCAATTCTGAAACTTCTGTGCCTTACCAATTCAGTCTCTGTCCTTTTGCTGTACTCATAATCCACGATGGAGACACAGGATTGAAACCTCATATTAGGGATAGCACTGTAAGCTGGATATAAAATGCATCATCAGTGGCCACATCAGTATATCAGGCCATCTCATCAGCAAATATTAAAATAAATAGTAAAAATTAAATATGTAAATGAAGTAGTGATAAAAATTAGTCTTCTTGCTTTTCTTCCCTTTCTAGATAAAAAAATATCTAATATGGAGAAAAGGCAAAAAATGTCATCTCTGAGAAGAAAACTCTTACATTTGCTTTTCTATCCTGTTGTCCATCTTTGGATGCCAGTAGAGGAAACATCAGTGCCTTGGTCATATTTTCCCCGAGCCTGTTGTCTCTGCCTAAGGCAGAATCACCCCAACCAGGAGAATTACACAGAAGCTCCTGGGGTGTTGAGTCCAGTATGGCTGGACCTTCAAGAGGACTGACAGAAACTTTGCTGCCTTCCACCTTACAAGACAGGCATTTCATTTTGGCACACAGATGTAGATTTAAATGGGAAAAAAAGAAAAAAAGAAAAAGAAAAAGAGAAAGACCAAACCCTTTCTTTGCCCCAGTTAAGTACAAGTCCTACGTGCCACTGTGCACACAGACCAACCTCCTCGCAGCCTCCCTTTGCTTTCAAGTTACTCTTCCTGTTTACAGAGAGAGAACAAGTATGAAACCAAACCCCAGAGTAGGATGTTAGAACCACACTCAACATTTTGCAAATCAACTTCAGGTCAGCTCTTGTTTTTTTGAGTCATTAGGGTTTTCCCTTAGTGTGCTCAAGGCCTTGGAGCTTGTTATCCTTGACTGCCATAAAGATAAATACTTAAAAATAAAATATACACATTATAGCTATGGGTTCCATAATCAGGGAGCAGATTCCTTGTTGGTGATAAAGGTTCATCATGGACCGGGTACCACACACTCAGCTGGACTATCCCAACCCACCATGACTTCTATGTGTATATGGATACATTTCCAAATCTCTCCAAAATGTCCACTGGTCTGGAGCAGCTGAAAGCATCAACCTGCTGGTGATTTTTCACCATTTACAGCAGCCAAAGAGCACCCTGAAAAATACAGCTTATATATGGGATCCACCCAGGGAGAGATGGAAGAAAATAATTTATATTGAACCAACTGGCACTGTTCATCAAGATGCTTCGTGGGATCCCTTAAAAACACAATTTAAAATGAAAAAAAGTAATACATGTGGCAATTAGATACCAGTAGTGTGTGACAGGTCACTAACCAAGAGCAGATTGCAGTGAACCAGGGAGAGAAAGGAAAGACAGATTACAAAATATCAATAAAACTAACGTGACTGTCATTGATGGGATTAACTCTCTCAGACTAGAAGCTGAAGCAAAAGGCAAAGTTGATATTGTATTTATTGTCAACTTCCCATCTGTACTTGTCACATGAAATGGTCGTTTTGCCAATCTTTTTTTGTTGGAAAAAATATTTTGAAGAACTAAGAAACAATACTTCAAAGGGAAAAAATCAATTCTGACAGTGGCGAGACAGGCCTCTGTCACGGGTGATAAGAAAAAGGACATTAAAAAAATGTAGATATTTATATCACATGACACAAAGCACTTTTCTGCAGACATGTCCAATTTGAGTTACTTTATTGCACAGTTAAGGTGATGGCATATGTTATCATTTTTCCCCAAGAGCAGAAAGAGATACTTATATTTCAGCATGTGAAATATGCTATCACCAAGCAGGTTGGAAGGAACTGTATTCAATTTCTACAACCACATTTTTGTGAGCTGGCATTTCATGCACCCTAAGCAAAGGGTGAGCACACTGAATTTGAAGGATTTCACTTCTGTGGTTACAGGTTTTCAAATTTGTTCTAAGGAAGCACAAAATGCTTGTGATAACTTTTGGTCAAGTGGGGCACTGAATTTATTAAATTTCCCTTTTTTAAAATAAACGAGTTCAAAACCTACTCTCAATGCTTATATCCAAGAATACTGGATGCTGGAATATGGAGAATATACTCTATAAATCTATTTCTAAATGCAAAGCATGGAGAGGAAAACAGAAATCCCTTTAATTAGTTCTTAACTTGCTTTTTGAGTAACACATATGCACGGGTTTCAATTGTATTTTCTCTTATTGTTAGTACTTGTGAACACTTGTGGTTCATTGACTGAGCCTCATTACCCCTGGAGATTGTTTGTTCATCTTTTTGTCAGAATTTAATTACTGGAGCACAACCACTGGTATAAGGATGTTCACGCAAGAGCCTAATATTTTTCTCTTCTCCATCTAATGTAGGTCTATTTTCTCTCTAAAAAATTGCTCTTAATCAGCTTGTCACTGTGCAGAACAACACATTTCACATGAGATGGAGGGGTCTGTCAGAGGCACAAATGCTGTTCTGCAGCCATCTCTGAAAATCTACTCCTCAGTCAGATGGACGAAGAACTCAGCAACTCCTGACTTTGGCATTCAGAAACAGGAAGTCAGTGGCTCTGCTGTACTCTCTGACCACAAACTCTTGCTTTCCAGCTGCATTGCTGAAGCAGAACTCCCCTGAAAAATGCAAGGGCAACACTAGAGGTGACAGAAAGGAATCACAGCTGACTTCTTGGAGGCAGCAGCAGTGCACTGTACTGCCCTTCACCAGTTATCTCTGCCCACAGCCCTCCAAAAAGACTCCTTACAAATTTAGTTTGCAAGACACTTTCTGTGCAAATCTCACGTATCTCTACAGTCACAAAGATGGCCCTACTGTTTCTCTGAATAATACACCTGCATCGGTATATTCAAACAAGAAACCAAAGCTCACAGCTTCACCTTTTTTTCACCTAGAAAGAAAACCACAGCTTCAGTTATTACCTGTAAATATGTATCACAAAAATGATAAGAACCTGCATAATATATTTCAACTAATGGAATGCCTTTAAGGCCTGAAGTTCCAAAACCTAGACAAAGTATAATTTTTTATCAAATCCCTTGAAAAACTATTTTCAAATAGTTTCAAAGCCTGTATTCATAAGCATTCAATAAAAATATTGTATTAACTTTTTCCTCTTAAACATCCTCAACTAACAAAACACAATAAATCTTAAAAGAAATCAACCTGTAGAAAATTAATGGTATTTCAGTAAGACATAACTATTCTTCCACCACAGTTCTGACTGTCTTCTAGATAGGAAGATCCATTTTTACCATTTGCTAACACACATTCAAGCTTAACATAAGAAAGTCAGAGACAGTAGTAACACACATCAACAGGTCAAAGTGAACCATTTGATATCCACAGAGAGTATATTTTAATTCTGCATTTTCTTTAGCATTTATTGTGGAAACATACCTCTCAAACTGAATCCAAACCAGTGTCTTGCCCCTATTTTACAATCACCGTAAATGAGAATGGTCTCCTAGTATTGCTGTTTTAATGGCACTACTTAGCAGCATTCAAGGGTGTAGAGTAGGACTCAAGAGGCTGAGAATCCTATTTGAATGCATAATAAAGAAGCATCTGAAGTTTTACTAGGTTTATTAAATTGTTTATGGCTATTTTGATAGTAGCCGTTAAATTAATCATCCTAAAAAAAAATAAAAAGGGGAGAGAAAAGAATAGGTAGCAGTGGCTATTATCACAATTTTAATATGAGTCTAATAACAATGCTACACTTTATTTTAAAAGCCCTGATTCTTGGAGTCTTATTTATATGGGTATCTTGGCTTTCATTTTCATATAAAACAGCCGTTGAATAAAGCTCAGAGTGACATGAATTGTTAAGGTTCAGATATCAATAGGCGACTAAAAAGGATGCAACTATTTAAAAAATTTCTCAGTTTTTAAGCCTCTGACAATCTTGCAACGTCTGATTCATGAATTTCAGAGTGGCTACACTGACATCTCCACTTCAAAGCTTTCTTTTTTTCACCATATATCTAGACTGCAAAAATTAATTTCCTGAATCTTCTGAGTCATTTCATTTAACAATTTAAGAAGACAAACAATGCAGGCGGCCCTTCCACTGCCCGCTGCGGCGAGTCAAATTGTGCTGATAAACAAAACGATTACCAGGGCATGCAGGAGGGAGAGAGTCAAAGAGCTGCCTTTACTGGTTGGTTAGAAACACAATCAAATTATTGCCAAGTAGCTGTCTGCACTGTCTGGTCTCAGGGCAATTTGGAGATAAAAGGATACCTGGTGCCCAGGACACACACACACCTGTATGGGCATGGGAGGAGAGGGAGAAGGAAGGGGATAGCTCAGGTTTATCTCAGGTTTATTTTCCATCCCAGAGCCAGAAAAGCCATGGACCTGCAAAGGTTCATTGCAACAGCACAGATGCACCCATCCACTCCTTGAGAGGTTTGGTTTTTTTGTTTTTTTTTTTTCAGGCTTATTTGTTTTCTTAATAATTCAACCCACATATTTGTGTTTCTTCCAAAACAAAATGATATAAACTGGAAACATTTTTAAAAATTCTCCTCCACAGCTAATTACTGATGCTGAGGATTAACATTCTGTGGCACTTCAGCTTTAGTTACTTTCTCTAATTAATGTCATATTTGCAAAGATCTATAAAAACACTGTTTAGGTAAATGATGTGCATTCATTAACTATTTAACGCCTGTGTCTATTTTTTTTTAAAGTATTTGGAATGCCTCTTGAAATTTCTACAAATAACCTTTAAAGCCTCAAGGGATCTGTAAGGGCTTTAAATAAATGCCAAAATTTCATTAACTGTTCAGACAAAAGGTGCTTCTGTCGGGCATGTTGAGAGCCCTTCAAAAATGCACATATGCATTTATTTCTAAATACTTACATGTGAAAAATTTGATCCTCGCGTGCAAAATAAAAACTGCTGTGACAGTGTCTAAGAGTCACCACACAGTAACAACATCTAAGCTGTTATCAGTAGGAGTGTGTGGGTAAGGGTGGTTTCCTTGCTCTGGGTGGGCAGACAAACCCTCTCTGGTATTCTCTTCCTGCACCACAGAGCACAGCCCACAAGGTGAAGGCATCTTTTCTGTGTGTCTGTGTAAGCTGTGAAACATGGAGCAGCTTATTTGGTGACAGAGGATTTTCTGAAAGCTGAGACATACAGATATTGCCACTGCAATCGAGTAAGATGTTTTTTTGAAGGCTACCTGCCTATTTACAGCCCTTGTGTGGGCTTGGCTGTTGCAGTTTGAGCACTTGTCAGTAAGCCAGCTGAACCACAGGAAACCTTCAGTACTCGTCCTGGCCTGTTCAGCTTAAAATAAATGTTGACATTTCAGCAAATGCTTTTCTTGAGAGGGTTAACAACTGGCATCACTATGGTCCCTTTGAGGCTAAGGCATCCTTGGGATTTTTATAGCAAACGTATCTTTTTGACCCTGTTTTTTTCTCAAAATGCATTTTTACCATTGTGACAAAAGACAGTGCTGCAAAGGAAGAAACTGCACTAGGCATGAGGAAGGAGATGACAAACCCCATCCAGGCCAGATGGTGTCAAGCAGACTGGTTTTGAAGGCTGTGATGATGCCTTTGGGTCGTGGAGCCAGACAACGACCACAGGTCCTGATGCATATGAGAGCATTGCAAACCTATGTGATGGTTGTGTGGGGCACGTGCTCAACCCTGCACAGGTGAAATACCAGACTGTCCAACAAACTTCTTCTATTTCTTTAGGTTTTAGGAGGAAAAGCTGTGTGCAGTCCTGACCTCTGCCTGGGACAGAGAAATACACAGAGGGAGGAAAGTCACTCTAGACAGGTCCCTCTGTCCTCTCTAACTTCTGCCTCCTTGCAATGGTAAACAAGACCTGTTACTGCTTGGCAAAGAAGAGGCTCATTTAAAGACAGAATTTTAGGGCCAAGTTCTCAGTGGAGACAGACTGCAACTGAGAGTAAACCCACTTGCCCTCCAGCGCTACCACAAAGACAAGGAGACCACCATGAGATTAAATAACATCATAGTCCATCTCCTACAGATTAGAAATTCCTTTTGTGATAACTTGTAAAATAAGCATCACTGCAGGACAGCTGTGGAAACAGGAGTTGTGTCCTCCTGCTGTCTTCCCCTCCAATTTAGTGTAACTCAATTTGTTCATCTGAGGCCCCACCACCACAGCTGGTTTCCGTGGGGGAACTTAGCCAGTACAAACCAGTTACAAACCAGTCAACATCAGGGGGCTGCAACCAGTTTCTCCTCCCATCCGTAACACCCTATTCTGACTGTACACCATGCTGTGTCCCACAAGTGCATGCTGCTGTCTGTTGTATATGTTGCAAGGCATTTCCTCTGGAGATTGCAAAAAGCAATAGCAACAAAACCAACTCCGGTGAGAAAAACTAATCCCATGCATATTTGTAGGACTGAGTCTCACACAGTACAAGCTGTAGATAAAAATGAAAGAAAATTAGTGAAAAATATGAATTTATATAAGCGTGTGTAATTAAAAACAAGCACACTCTTAATTTTCAACCTTTGGAATATGTGGAAAATATTCTGTAAAGAGTGGGACAATTTAGCACATCATTTACAATCTTAAATGCTTTCCTCAATAGAAACAAAGGACCTGTAATCACACTGAAAGGTATTTTAAAAGACAGCAGAGCTTGTGTCTGACCCAAGAAAGTAGGCAGACCTCCACTGCCTGTTAATCAAAGAGAACTAAATGAGAAAAGAGATAACTGTAGGAATAAGGGATAGATACAATGAATAGCCTGAAAGATTAAAAGCAGATCGAATTCAGTTATTACTTTTGCAGAAATATCAAAGCCTAATTATGCTGTTTTCACACATCGTTATTTGACTTACTGTGGAATTAATATAAACACAATTAATAAATACAAAGTATTCAGCTAAAACAGAAGCATGGGGAATCTTTCTACAACTGCAGCTAAATTGTTGCAGTGCTTTTTCCACCCTCCTATATCATTTGTATCTTGAATATATTAGCTTTGAGTTAGGCATAAAGAATTTCATTATTATCAGTCATATTATAAAAGCGGGCTCTGTATAAACATGTTGGAACCCTCTGGCAGATCCATGTAAGATAGGCTGCAAAAATTCCAGTGCAGGATACAGAACAGCACAGAGCACTCCCCATGAAACATTCCCCTCTTGATCACCATTTAATAATGGTGTCTACTTGGTTTCCTTCTCAATTTCTTTCTTTCTTTCATCTCTTCTACAAAAACCCTCAGTGTAACACATGGCTGTGCGGAGAAAAGTGGCACATTTCTTGGCTGGGACCCATTTCTAAGTACTCAACACTCCAAGGGACGGCCTCATCACACCCAGGAGCTGATTTTCACCTGCTTCAACAAACTGACACCATCACCACAGCATCATACCACCTTCACAGCACTACAAATAATGAACTGCACAGAAATGATCACTCTCTTCTTCTGCTTGTACTCCCTCCTTCCACTGGAAAAAGCAAACATCACACCTGACTGCTAAGCAAAACAGTTGCAAACCAAAACTAGCCTTTAAAAATATCTAAAAATTAGATTTTACTATAGTCACTTGAAACACATATGATCCAAAGGCATCTTCCAGTACCATAACTGCTGTCTTATTTAAAATCACTGAGAGGTCAATCTGACAACTGCAAATATACTTTTGTTTTTCAAAATGACTCACAGCGAGGGGGCAAAAAGGTTGAGGAAAAGAAAAAAGTTAAACCAACTCTACCTAAACTCCTTGCAAATCTCTAAATACATTTTCCTCTGCTCTACTTTCAAAAATCTCATTCTACTTTCTATGTTACAATAATACTCTCTTCTTGCCATTAATATTGTGTTCAGTGAAATGCTAATATTCTTCAGTTCACTGTCAGAGAGAACTAAATCTACAGCAAGCTAATCTGCCATAAAGTCATGTTTTATACACATGACTACAAATTGAGTTTTACACTCCATGGAAAGCAATCTTCCATCTTTAAGGGTATCATGAGACAGAGAATTAGATCTATTCTTCTGGCATTACTAAATCATAAGATGAAATATAATTTGACGTGCAAATGATATAGTAAACCCAATGCAATGAAGCACTGAGAATGTTTTTAGTACTAAACTTACTTGTTTGCTCAGTATTAAGAGTCTTTTTGAGAAAATTAGCCTCCATTTATAATGGAAACAGCATTACGTAAACTTTTTTCCCATAACACAGGTCCTAGTCTAGAGACTGAGAGCTTGTATAAATTTATTTCTAAATTGGGCATCTGAGTTTAAACATGTGTTTCTCATCTTTTAAGCTCCTGAGATGTGAGCACTGGGAGTCTGTCACAACTACAACTTCTATTTCAGATACTCAGGGTAACGTGTTTTGAATCTGGATGTATTTAGAGCTGCTTTCACTTGTCAAGTTTCCAAACAACTTAAAAATAACCAGCTAATGTATTTTTCAGTTTACACTGGGAACAGGATTTTGGTCACTTAATCCCACCGAAGAAAGCACAGGAGGACTGACAAAGTGCTTATGGAGATGATTTTTCAGTTAAAAGGAGACACCACTGGAAGGGCTGTTAAGTACTGCCTCCCTACAGTAGTTGAAAGATGGAAATGATCCCTCCAGCAGCAACCTTGCCACTTATTTAGTTGTATTTATAATCCCATTTTAGCAAGGTCTGGACGGGGACCAGTTTCTCCTTGTAACCCTCTGGGTACTTGAACTCAAAATGCCTTAATACAGTGCATACTCTCCATCATCAGTTAAAGAGATGCAAAGATGTCCCAATATTCATATCTTGGCCTTGCTTAACTCCATTCTCTGCCAGTTTAAGTCCAGTAATCCTAGTTTAAACCAGAAGGGTCAGCATCCCCTTTTGTACCACTATATCTGCATAACAAAGGAAGAAAAGGCTTTCTAACGCTTTTTCAAGATGAAAAAAAATACAAAAGTATCAGACTGAGACTGTTTAAACAACACAAATGTTGTCCTTCAGGAACCATGTTATCCATGGTTACTGGTTACTTGTGGTGTTTGTTCCTTTTCAACCCACACGAGGGACAAGTTACATCAAGTCCACCTTCTATTTTTCTGTGGTGACCTTCTCACATGTTGGTGGTCTCTTCCGTACTTCCAGAAGAAGCAAGTGGTCAACAAGTGTCAATTCTTACCTGAAAAAGTGGCCTTTTGCATTAACTTCTAAAGAAACAATCCCTATATTTTGATGATCTCCTTCAGCAAAAGACAAAGCCACTCCCACCTTTGGAGGTGATTGCAAGTGGCACAACCTGAACTGCAAAGCTCCAGCTGCCCTCCAGCACTGACTCCTGGCTCTTTGGGGAAATCAGCCAGGCAGGGCAGTGGAAGGAGATTGATTATAAGTGACTCCATATCACTTTGCATCCATTGCTATGCAAATTTGTGTACAGAATAGGAAATTATGGCCAATGTCAAACACTGCATTTAGTTTGCCGCACATATTGACATTGATGGAGTTGTATCACATGGCATCCACATCACCAAACACATTCCTTTTCCTGGAGAAATGAATGAGAAAATATTGCTAATTGAGACACAGGAGTACCTTATGGCATATTAAACACTTGGTACAAACAGCTCTTTGATGTTTATATAAAGTGTTTTTTCTAGAATAAACAAGATCATTCTTTCACTAAGAGCAACACTTTGAACTTAAAATAATTCCTTTCATCAGAAGACTGTGGAACATTTTACAAAGATGTTGGAGCATTATAAGTATAGTTTTATACAGGGAGAAACTGAGGCCAAGAGAGATTAAGGGAGTTATTTGAATTTTTCTCAGACAGTTAAGAATACAACCCAGTTATCCTGATTCAAAACTGCATTTCAAACAACGAGACTGTGCTGATATAAAAGAAAAAATTCAAGCCAAAACGCACTTTTCTTTGACATTGTCTTAGAAAGTTCTTTGCAGCAGTCTGAAGAAAGAAAGGTCTAAACACAAAAGTCAAACACACAGGATCCTTTGTCCACTTGAACTTAGATGATTTTGATTTTTTTTTTCTTCCACTTTCTAAGACTTCTTAGAGGCAACAGCCATTCTTCACCTCTTTGCCAGAAGGTATTTTGCCGGTGGATATGATTAACACGTCTGTATTTAGGAACATGCAGTGTAGGCTATTAAAAGACTGTGATACTTTATAGGTGGGTATTACGCATTCACATGCAAAACAATTACAGAAAGAGAATTGCTCAAATGACTTGCACAGCAGATCTTGAAAAAATACAGATCCAAATTTCAGGTTGTTCTTTTTTCAGCTCTGAAAGATGATGCATTTGTTCTCTTTTCTAATAAATTTTAAGGAAATGAATCCTGAGTACTTGATACAAAGGGTGGAGGAGGGACAGTGAACAAGAAGAACAAACGCCCTAAAGCTGTTCAGTTGTTACTCTGTAAAATCCTTTCCACTCACACAAAACTGCTATTTTGGTGCTCCAGGTCACAGAAAAAAATCCTGGGGTTTTGAGAGCATTTGGACACATGGAGGGAGGAAGGGAGAAGAAAAGTGGCCAAATGGGTATGTGGGCAAAGATGAGGGCAATCAAATCTTATGCTTTATACTGTATAAGAGGAAGGCTCAGCTGTGAACAGAGCTTTACACTTCTGAAACTTCAATCAGCAGAACCCACTCTTAAGCATCAGGTTAAGGTCGCCACAGTTACAAAGATATAAAAAGTACTGATCCACTGCTGGGGAAAAAAGTAGTATTTTCCTCCTCTTATATTGCACTTGCTTATCCTTTACTTTATCCTTTAAAACTGATTGCATTTAATCCATAATATTTTGTAACTTTTTTTCAAAACTTAATATGTCTCCTATATTTTCTGTTGTTTGAACAATCGATTTTAAGGTAATCATGGTATTTGTGAGCTGACGCACAGCCTGCAATTCTGGGTATTAGAGCACCTCTGCTATTCTTACTGAAAGGATCATATACAGTCTTACTGTAAATACGATGTTTTTCACAGATCTCTTATGCTGGCATATTTAAGTTGTAGTTGAGAAAAGTTGGTAAACAGGTGAAGACCATGTCAAATCAGAACTAGAGTTTTCTTTGATAACTCTGGTTTCAAAGGAAGGCTTCGGGAAGATACAAGAAAAAGAAGGCATCAGTAGTCTAAATTATAAATATTAAATTGTTCGGAATTCAGGGTATTTCTTAGCTGCTCCTATTTTTCCCCTGTCTACATTCCTTAAGGAGCATGCATGAAGGCTGCAGCTGCAGACTGCTTTATCTCCCAGGCCAAACTCTCAGGAAGAAAATCCGATCTACTTCAGGCTATAAGTAAATGAATTTCTTGATTCAAATAGAGACATCATAAAGTAAAGGGAAACCTCCCCACAAACCAACAAACCCAAACCCCATCTTTTCACAACAGTCACTGCCTGATTTGTTTCAGTCCAGTTCATTGTTATTCACATCCATCCTTTTTCTATAAATATTTGTCTTGCATTTGTCAAGACTTATATTTAAAAAATGAAATTCTATTTGGGGTTTTACAGTACGGGAGGCTATTACATGTACATTATCCTTATGTGCATGATTGGGGAGAATAGATGATTTGTGAAGTTATCTATTATGGGGAATAATCAAGATTAATGAGCCCTATGGCACTTGCTGAATGCCTCCAGAGATTTATTACTCAGGTTGTTCGTTTTTCTTGTTATGTTGGTGCTGTCAAGAGTCCTATAACAAATGCAAACACAGACGTGTATTAATTGCAAATGTGAAACAAGGCTACTGTGATGTTGCTAAATACTCAACAGCTCTGCTGTTTGTACAGCATCTTCACTGCCTGTAGGATTTCTTATCTGCCAGGTTGCTGATTAACTTTCTATTATAGTATAAAATGCAATATTTTTAAAAGCCTAAAAAGATTAAGTGGGAGGGAATTAAAGAGGAAAGGGAATTCTCTTTCCATCTTGCTCTTAATAATGCAAACTTTGGGCAGAACTGAGTGACAGAGACCTGGGCTTTTCCTGAAAGGCTGTGCACACAACTCTGGAAGACCTGATTTATTATAGGTACCTTTCAATACAAGACTTTTCAAACTCAAGTTATTGTGGCAAAAAATAACTTTCTTAAGAAGCACGTGAGCTCTGTCCAAAGATGTCATTATAACATGCATCTTTCAAGATGTTAATGCTGCTTTCATCTGCTGACATTCCTGTTTTTCCATGAAAGTGTCAGCTGCCAGAAGACTCCATAGTATCGACAGGAGGACCACTGTGACCCCTGAGCCTATTCAGATATTTAGTAAAAGCTCAGTGTGTTCTGGGAAATTTAAGTAGATGCACTTCTCTGAATATAAAAACGCTCAAGAATTGCTCCTTGTTTATTTTAAACAGTCTTTTTCCTGTACTGTGTCTCCTCATCAATGCCATGGAGCTGCACAGCCATCAGGAGTTGCCACACTTAACAGACCCCATCCATCCTGAATGGGCAAAATTACAATATTAAAAAAAAAAAAAAAGAAAAAAGCCATTGGGAAAATACAATAAATGGGAAGGATCAACATTACCTTAAATATTCCCAGCACTGCATTTAAGTTCAAGCAATGCAACACAGACTTAAATGAATGACATAGTAGTTCATGAACGCTGAGGAAATAACAGCATGTGCATCCCAGTGTCACAACTTCCGTAGCTTTACTCCCAGAGGAAGCAGCCGCTCTGCCAGTTTTCTTCTTCATTAACACTGATGTGGACAGACACCTTATCCCTTCCAGCCTCCTCCCACAGGATTTACACAAGGGCCAGTTCCCAGCTGCAGAAATTCACAGGTCTCTCCTGTGCTCTCTGGTGTGAGTTCAAACCAGAAGGTGTAGAATTTTCCTGTTTATGCATTCATATATAAAAACACGTTTCTACCTCCCAGGCAGATGTTTTTCTTATTCACCCTGCTGGCATCAACACAGAATGTGTGGGATGCTGCTAATAACTCAGCAATATTAATGTACAGGAGAGTATAATAATGTAGCAGCAAACAGTGATATCATGAAAATATATCTAGTTCTCTCTCAAAATAGCCCAATATATGAGGACCTAAAAAGACTTGCCAAATTCTTCTCAGTGGAAAAGAAATTCAACAAAATCTATTTAAAACAAACATGTAGGTGCAACTTCAGGTTTGGAAGTCACCATGTTACAGTTCAAAAGCATCTGGGAAAGGCTACAGGAAAAAAGAATGAAATCTTTGAACACTCACTATTATTTTGTTTATTTTCACTTATACATTTTCTCTGGGTTTTGTGGAATCAGGCTACTAGGCTAGGTCAACATTCATTTTGGTGTTGTAAAGCTGCTCTCATGCTTTTACACAGCTACTGCTGTAATTTAAATAGCTGTTTAAAAAAGATTTAATCCTCTTTTTTAGTCATATCTTAAGTTAAAGTGCGTCATAGTCTAGCTACTAAGCATTGCTCCAGGAAGAGAAGCCCTCTGTCTGTCCCTTGGAAAATAATTTGCCATAAAATCTCAAATCCTCTTTCTGTGCTCCCTACTCCTTACTTTCACAACCCTCCAGATTCAGAAGACAAATGTTTTTGGTGAAGAGGCTGTTATGCTTTTGTGAAACCTGCAGGGGTGCTTTGGATGCAGCACAAGAGGCATTAGCAGTAGGAACAAACACCTAAAAATGAGAAATGTAGCAAGTCCTTTAAAAGGACTGGAAAAGATATTCTTTTCATTCAGTATCTACAAGCACTAGCTTTAATTCGGATCAGAAGCAAAATACAGCAGATGTTTGTTTAATTTAGGTCTGAAGTTGGTACCTAAGTAATTTGCCATGCTGGGGGAACAGGGTCATATAAGATTTAGAAATGCAAATTAGAGACTCAGCCCTGATTTGTAATCTGCTTTCATTTCTCTTTTAAGATGATGAAAAAAAATGCAAAAGCCTTGTGATATACAACAAGACAATAACAGCATAGTCCCAAATTATTTTTTTTTTTAAATTAGCTCAAATAGATGTGCATTTATTGGCAGATTAAAACCAACAAAAACCAAAACCAAAATACAAACAACAACCAAGCCCTATGTTATTAAATAGCTCAAGAACACCAACGCAGTTCTTTGCCTTTGGGTGCTACTCTGCCTTAAAATGGAACAAGTTTTTGTGTACTTGCTCCCCAGACTGATAGGTACTGTCTGAACAGCAATTTCCCCATCTCCTTAAGTGTTAACCATTTGCAGCAGTAATTTGTATAACTTCAGGCAGTAAGTTAACATGAGACAGCTCTTGCAGAGAAAATTCAGGCATATGCAAAAATGGAGACAGCCATTCCTACATTTGCGCACGCAGCGTTAGCAATCCAGGGGAAAACCTGTTCTATCTCTTTAGAAAACCTGGAGCAGAACAAGTCTCACTGCATCTCTTAGCAGGCTGCCAGTGGATTGTGGATGCCCAGAGGACTAAGACAGCGGCAGGCAGATTCTGTCATGAGCCAGGCAAGATGTCATGCAGTGCAGATTGGATTCCCTGAGTCAAAGACGAGAAGAAGGGACAGAATCATTCCTTAAATCCACACACACTGCCAACTGGCAAAAACAAGATTGCTTCTCTTTAAAGCATCTTCTTTCAAAGACTTCTCAAAGAGTGAACAACTCCAGACCAACCTTCACTAATAAATTATTAAAAATAAATTTAAGATCTTGTCCCTGTCTTCTCCGTATCCTCCCATAAGTACGTGGAGGTTCTTCTGAAGCCTTCTCCTTTCCAGGCTGAACAAGACCAGGTCCCTTGCATGGCACAACAGGAAGATAAGAAGCAACATATGCACGTTAAAAGGAGAGTATCTTACTAGATAGAAGGGAAAATATTTTCCCCATGAGGACAGTCACCCACTGGAACAGGCTGCCCAGAAACACAGTCTCCATCTTGGGAGGTTTAAGACAGAGCAGTATCAGAGGCTGGAAACACAGTCTGATTTCACAGCTGACCCAGCTCTGAGCAGGAGGTTGGACTGGAGATCTCCTGAGGGACCTTCAAACCTCAGCTACCACGTGATCCTACTACTACCAACAGCAGGAGCAATACCTTATGAAAACGAGAAGTGACAACAGAAAGCCATCAGATCATGAGGGGATGAAACTGAAATATAAGAGAGTATGAAACAAGTGAATTCTTCTTCCAGGGGCAGCACCACCTTATCTCGTGCACCTCAGCAGCAGCTGGGTCTTATGTGACAGGATATAAAGTATCAAAGTTTTTTGATTTTAATAAATAATATGCTGCTTACTAGCAAAAAGCAATTATCTTGAGGAGGCTAAAGATCACCAGATCATCTCAGATTTCATTAAAAAAACCTGTCCCACTTTGCTACAAATGGCGATTTGCAGCCATTAGGAATTGAGATTTTTTGTTGTCTGAAAATGCCTTACTAGATGTAGGAATGAGTGATGGATATTTTATAGTGCCTGATAACCTCGGCACTTTAGGAAGATCCAAAATTTCCCTGTACCTAGACACAGAGGAGAAGCCTCAATGTAGGTTACATCAAATTGCAAACTCAGCTCATACTTTAAATATGGTAAAGTTATTCTGGAAGAGCTGATATTACATATGCATGACAAAACCATAAAAGAGAAAACTAAAACAAGGTAACATACGTTTGAAGGGAAAAGTTCTTCCACAGTAGCACCCTCCACTCTATAAGATATGCAATTAAATATGCAGTTATAAAAGCAGGAGTCATCCTGAACATCACATTACAGTGGTTGAAGCTACAGAAATCTTTTAGCAGCCCCCAAGGAAGTGCAGTTAGAGTAATTTCACATTCACTGTAGCATCTGTGAGCACCAGTGAGGTCAAATTTTTGCAGACCCTTTAGTTCTGCTTCCATAGGAGAAGCTACTGCAGACAGAGAAAGGAAAACCCCTCGAGTGAATGCTAAATATGTACTTTGGAACCCCTTCCCATTCAAATGACTTGCAAGACAGAAAATAAATTATATACAGCCTGAGACAATGGCTTCTAACTTGTAGCTGTTGGCCAGTTTGATCTCAAGGTTCAACTCTACATTTTAAACACCTTAAAAAAACAGATAAGCTGGTCAGAAACCACCAGAATATCTTCATTCTGATGTGCTTCGAAGTCTGAGGGCCATCAGCTCAAACTTACGAATCATCTCGAAGCTACCTAAGTCAGAGTAAAAAAGAAAGATTTTTTTTATATCCTCAGTGAAATATTCCCAGAATCTAATCACCATGTTACTCTCAATCATTTTAACTATGTCAGTACTTTCACTACAATTCAAACCCCAACGATGGGGTCACACAGCTCGCAGGACAGACCAAGGAAAACATGAACCATGTGGCACTGGAAGGGCAAAAGGCTCATACATGCCAGAAGGGAGCTTTGTGTGATTCCAGAGATACACAAATAGATGAAAAGAAGATATGGCTTATTCAGGCAGGTTTCATAAAAAGCTTGGAAAATTCAGAAAATTTTATAACTTTTGTTATAACGTTTGTAAGAACATCTCTGCGGCTGGCTGACTGCTGTCTCTGACTCTTTAATAATGCATAATAAAGCCATATTTAGTATACGTGTACTTTTCAATTGAGAAGTTGATGCAATTATCGAAAGTGAGCAACTAAAGATAAAGAATAGCAAGCCAGCAGGTGCAGAGGGACTGTGCACAGAGCCCTGACTGCTTGCAAGTATTCAAATCAAACACAGGTCCCTCCACTTTTGCTGTGCACATTAAAATGGATATTTTCAAGACTGACTGGAAATACTAAACTCCTTTCCTAAGATGCCTAACAACCTAAATAACAATAACCACTGAAAAGAACTGCTGCACAAGGAAATAAGGCTTATAAAACATAAATGCTAATTTATTTTTCTGTGCTAGCCTTTTCATTCTGTGTATGTCCACCTGTGCTGTACTTCCAGGTGGTGAATTGCAGTTTTCAGAGCAAACACCACCCCGGTCAGAATATACCACCTTGTCTTTTAACTTTGCCATCTTTCTCCAGGCATTCTGAACACAGAAGCAGTAAGGATCCCAATTCCACTGCAGACATAACCTATGCTTCACGGATGGGAAAATTAAGGCACTAATGCTCAGATGGGTTTCACCGCGCCACAGAAGCCTCAGTAAACACCACATTAGTAACCCAGACACTTTCCCTTCTTTCTACACTCAATAACAAGAAACAAGGGGACCAGACGTCCCTGACAAAGATTTTTAGGTAAATGGACTTCTCTTTCAGGTTCTATGAGGTGTGGAGAGTATTAAACCTGTTTTACATACTTCCTGCACAGAAATGCCTCTGGGGAGAGTGGTAACATCAAACAGACACTTCAACCTACCTAAAAATCTGGCTTACCCCTTGCAGGACCTTCCCCACTGCCATGCAGTAGGACAAAAAAACTATTAAATCTGTAAACACACCCCGTCAGAGAAGAAGTGCTAGGTCACCAGCAGCTACAGGAATAAAAGCAGGACTCAACTCCCAGACTTCAGTTTCAAATGCCAGATCATGTATTTTTTAAATCCTCTTTAGCTTCTATATTCATCTTCATGCCAAATGGTACAGTCTGACTGACATTGACCTTTCATGTATAGGAAGCTACACAGAGAGAAATGATGTGGTCATTAAATTCCTAGTTTCTAAAATTTTGGCTGAAATTAAGATCCAGTATTAAGTCAGTTAAATAAGACTGTCAAAAAGAATGAAAAACTGACTAATATATATTAACTATCTGGCCTTTTCTTTCACTTTTTTCCCCCCAAGTTTTCCCATCTATTTTTGTCCATTATAAAAAGGTGGTAAACATAATTCACTATTTTCTCAGACAAATCTATGTTCTCTGTCACAATGTGAACAAAGGACATTTTTTTCTTTCTTTAAGGTAGTTTGATAGACTAAAGAAGAAAAAGTCTTAGAAAATGTCTGCCTAGAACTGATGGAAGAAAAAAAACTGTGGGCAATCCAGAAAGAAAGAATATAGTGAAAGTGCTGCAGAGATTCTAAATGGGAGCAAGAGCTTTAAGCCTGGTGCACACAGGTCAGTCAGCACTTTCAGAACTTAAGGAAAGTATTTTGAGAGAGATGAAATAACTGTACAACGATGCTGTGCCAGGCACTATCTGTTTCATTAGAAAAAGATGTGAAAAATGTTTTGATCAAAGTTGTTTCGTCTTTCTGTGTTTGCTATAGCCACCAAAACACAGAACAGAAGGGGACGTAGTCCCAGCTTGCAGCACTACAAAACTGGCTGGAAGCATCAGTAAATTTGGATGATTTGGGGTGCTTTTCTGTTATTTTGTTTTTCTGCCTTTAAGAATCAAATACTATCTACACCCACAGACTGTGTTCAGCTTGAATACAGTTCTGCTAAATATCATGGTGTATATAACATTTGGATCTTACATGTCTTAAAAGTACCACAAACCACTCAAAACCTCCCCACAAACAACAATGAAATAATTCTCAGAGGACCCTTGGGGCTTTTACCACTGCCCATAAGTAAACTGAGGCACAGACACACAAAAAAGTCCTCCCTAAAAGCTAGTGAACTCTGCAGGTGGAGCTGTAGCTACAAGTCACCAGGCACTTCTCTCCTGTTCATTATACTGCAGGCTTCACCTCACAGGTTGCTTCCCAAAAAGTAATCCTCCAAGGCACAAATTTTCATAGCTTTTATTAATTTTTAGGCCTGGATTCTTTATAAACAACAACTGAGGCAAAAGATAGGTTGGCAGCCTACCACACTGAGCATTCACTGAAGCACTGATAAGAGTGTCTGGGTGTGGGGCCACTGGGAGATGCAGACCTGGGATGCAGCACCCACCCCAATGCAGAGTGGAATAGACCCAAAGGGATGGAGATGCTGGGCCTGGTTTATGTGCTGCACAAGGAAGGGTTATCATATAATAGAATCACAGAATGGTTCGGGCTGGAAGGAACCTTAAAAATCATCTTGTTCCAAACCCCCTGCCCTGAGAAAGGACACCTTCCATGAGACCAGGTTGCTCCAAGCCTGGTCTAACCTGGCCTTGAACACTTCCAAGGATGGGGTATCCACAACTTCACTGGGCAACCTGCTCTCCTATGTATCACTGCCCTTATAGAAAAAAAATTCTTCCTAATATCTAACCTAAACCTGTCCTCTTTGAGCTTAAAGCCATTTCCTTTTTTCTTATCACTACATGTCCCTGTCAAAAGTCCCTCTCCCACTCTCTCCAGGCCCCCTTTAGGAACTGGAAGGTGCAATAAGGTCTCCCCAGAGCCTTATCTTCTCCAGGATGAAAAAGCCCCAACTCTCTCAGCCTTTCCTCATAGAGAGGTGTTCCATCCCTTTAATCATCTTGGTAGTCCTCCTTTGGAACCACTCCAAGAGGTCTGTGTATCATGGTACTTCCCCTCATCCCATCCTTTAAATACATGTAGTTCCATTTATTTACTACCCCAAGCCCTGTGACTTAATTCCTTTTGTCTATGCTGCCCAACACAACAGGATCTTGATCCCTTGTTGGAGCCCAAGAGCTGTCGTAGAACAACACTTTTAATCTGTTTTATCCAGTCCTAGTGAATGAAGTTTTAGCAGGTATTTTTTCCCACTCTGCCAACTAGATACTTCATAAAGTGAAACAGAATCTCTGCTTCCTTCAGGGCACCTGCTTTCAATTACAGGAAACATACGGCACCTTCAGATTTTTCAGCTTTCAACATCTGTGCTTTGCAGGTACAATTTGTTGCATTCAGATTACTGCTAAAGCTGCGGAATGGTGTCGAGCTTTCAGGGACATGCTTTAGAAACACCAGAAATGGACAGAAAGTAATGGTTATTTGCAATTGCTTTTTAATGACTGATTAATGCCTGTTCTGAACCAAATCCTTTAAATTGTTTAGAAATCTCACATTGTTCCTCTTGGAAAGTCCATTCAGCCTCAATTTGATTAGAAACATCACTTTTACCCCGTAGCAGACAAACATACTGGCATTGCTGTCCAGCCAAATACACCAGTCTCACACCTTACTCGGAAAGATAACGCTATAAATAATACCCCTAAAAAGGAAAACAGCCTGTTATATCAGTCAGGCACAGCTGGTCACCACGCTGGGATGAGACAGTGACAGCTACAGGTTTAATTCTGCACTAGGTTAAATATGTCAGTCAGGGACACACACATGCACACAGATTTATACTCTCCCACCTTTTCCAAACAGCACTGGTGTGTACAAACCAAACCAGCTCATCTGAGCAACCCCTCAGGACCTCTCCAGGCTGGTGCACTATGACATAAACCTGAGTGTCTGTTCCTGGTCACATGCAGGTGCACTGATGGCAAGAATCTCAGATTAACCATCACCGTGGTGCTCCCTGCTCCTGCTGCCAGCCCAGCCTGCTGGCTCCTTATTTCATTTATTATCACATCATAGCCAGTGCTTGCCAAATCACACAAGCTAAAATAGAACTTCATTACTGCTTTCACTGGGCCTAGCTCAGGAAAAACTGGCTGGTTCTATGGAACACCAGCCAGCAGCCCCAAGGTCTAACCAGGAGACAGAAGGAGGTAAGGAGAAGCAGCAGAGTGAATGATGAACACTGCTGTTACAAGGAAAAAACGGGGGAGCATTTTCTAGTCTAGACCTGAAGGAATAGATTTTCATGGATGGATGGATGACAGATTTGTGGCAGAACAGGATTCATGGGAATACAGTGTGGCATATACTCTCCAGGACCAAATCCAGTTGCTTTACTATAAACTAAAGGCTACTGAAGTATTTAGGTATTTACACTCTTTATGTTTGTATTCTTTTATGAAATATGACTACATTATATGATTTCATATTTATTTACAAGGATCGTCCTTCTGCTTAAGGTGAATTTAGATCCAGTGGAATTTCACTGAGCTTAAAATCACAGGAGATTACTATGGAGGTATCTGTGCTGAATGAGTGCCCCTCCTTCACCTGTTCACTGTGTAAGCAGCTGATAAGGCTGTGTATGCGAGAGAAATTAGGAACAGAGAAGAAATCAATTATGCTTACAGAAATCATGTCTTAAGAGGATGCTCTTAGACTTGAAAAAACTTAGAAAAGGAAACTAGAATACAACCTGGGTTTAGTTAATGTAAGGCAAATCTCCCAAATTAATGCACACCAAACTTTCCAGTCCATAAGCCTTTTCTCTTAGATCAGCTAATTTTGTGTAAGTTTGTACCACACTAATGAGCAGAACATTTTGGCACCTCCTAGTTTGTTTTACACCTTTTAACTTGGATTCAGCTCTGGACTCCTGTTTTCTCCAGTTCTACTTCAGGAGACTGAAGCAGTAGGATGGGATCCAGGTTCATCTTTGCATTCCAGGCAGGCTACACCTCCTACGTTTGGTTCAGGACTTTTTCTAATTTAATTGTGTTTGCACTTGGATGTAAGTTAAGTCACAGCTCAGCCATTAACTGTGCTCTGCTATGGTATCCACCCTCTACATTTGACTTCACTAACTGCCTAATGTTTTGCAGTGAGTTCTGATAAGTATGTGTTTGCAGATTTTCATGACAGACTAATAACACCAAAGGAGGCTCCAGGAATGTTTTAAGTAAATATTATGTGTATATTTTCTCAACAGTGTCTGCCTACCAGCACCTTTGCAGCTACATAATCTTATTAGAATATGTTTGCATTCTGTTTGCTCTAAGCGATGTGGACCATTGCTACTGAGCAAACTGTTATTTGAGTAAAACATTATGCAGAATGTAGTTCCAGGACAGACAGTCATGTGGTTCTGAAGAGGCAGCAGTTTCTATTTCTGTCTTGCAAGATGCTGCTTGTCATCATTAGGTATTTCTTCATTAATCATAATGAATAATGAGTAGATGAAGGCCTTTACCTGGGCCAGGAACTTCTTAAGATATTTTGAGAAACTATTTGTTCTCCTGCCTTTGTCTTCTCCCTTCTCTATTGTTATTCCTTATTTAGGCCTAGGATGGATGCCTGGAATATAGGTCCAGCTGCAGATGATTTGAATTTGCAACAGCTTCAGAGCAGGCATCTTCCCTTACTGTGTCAAGAGATGACAGAACATCAATTCAGGGAAGATGCTCAAGCTTGGCGCAGAGCAGATGTTAGGCATCTTAACTTTTTCTAGTAATTTATTATATTGTCATCTTTTCGGCTGCAATCAGCAGATGGTTTAACAGTTTGGAGTGGTAGCCAAACTGAAAAGAACTGAGTAGTGCCACTGAGCACATTAGATAGATGAGACCTGACCAGGGCATTATCTTCTCATCTGAAATAGGAAAATTGAATTCCACACTCAGCCATTTGGACATGTCTCATTTGGTGTATAACAATGGTATAATCTAAACTATAGCAGTCACCTACATATTCCATATATAAAATAAATATAAGCTAAGCTAGTTACTAGTAACAGCTGTGAAAACACAGGCTCTGAAACTCATCTGCTGCAGAGAAATCTCTAATCTCTTTGGCTCAGATTTATTAAATTTATGTGTGTGGGATTTCCTGTTTAGTCCATGAAGAGAAATAATCATTTTAGAGGGCAATTCAGACTTCAGGTGGACTAAAATGGAGGTAGAAATGTCTTTCCATTGACTACAGAGGCATCCTAGGGCAACTGTAGATAAATAACTCTCTATCTGTAAAGGAGGATAACAGTTTTGTCACAGCAATATCATGAAGATGAATAGAATGCATATGGCTTAGAATAATGATAGCAATTATCTACCTCAGTTAGATAAATTTTCTTGTTTTCTGTTCGACTTCCCTGCTAATACTACACCAATACACATTTGCTCTGTAAAGGCAAAGTACTCCCTTTCTATATCAACAGTTTAAAGTGTTGCTACAAACGCAAGACAAGAAAGGACATTCTGTGTTTGCCAGCCCATAAGGGTAAACCCAAATAGTGATCTCATTCATGTCCCGTAGCCCAGTGATGCCACTAATAGGACACAGACTTTGTGCTGAGCCTGCACATCCCCAGCCCCAGGCATGTCAGGCTTGCCTACACTTGTATTGCCCAGCCTGGAGCTTCATTTTAGCTGCTTTAGCTGCAGCAGCAATTTTTTTAATGGCCAGGTGGCTATTGCCTAATGTATTTTACTTTTGCTTGTCTTCGCATAATGATGTGGTTTATGTGTACTTTTTATACAGAGAGTAGTAACTCGCAGTTACTCTGCACAGGATGAAATATTTATGATCCCCAGGTAACCACAGAGTGCGGAGGAACACAGACCTGGTATCGTAATGGGGAACTCTGAAGAGGCAACACAAGGTACAGTGCAGAGGAGTGGAGGCACGAGCAGGTATCAGACAGGGCACAGACTGACATTCAAGACCCCAGGGCTTCAAAAATTCACCTAGAGCTGCCTAGCAAAATGCAAATCTGTGGTTTTAGGGTAAGACAGAAAAAGTATCCAACATATGTAGACATCACATACATATTGAATGGGTGTTGCAATCCAAGGGAGAAACAGTAAGGTGTAAGTGTGTTTGGGACCATAAAAAAACCCATTAAAACAGCCAGGAGTAGAATTCAGAATGAGGATTAAGAAACTATCAACATCATGCTCATCATGGCAAAGAGGAAGAAGAAACCCCCACTATCAAGGTACCTCTTCCAATGAAGCCCTTGGTATCTGACTACTTGCCCTATCCACTTCCCAGCTCCAAAAAGTAAAGCTCACTGAGTAAGGGTGAGCAAAACACCTTGGATAGGATTAGACAGTCAGAAATGTGTCTATATTCATTTCAAATGTATTATTGAAGCTTTTCTTCCCCATAACAGTGTTCTTTCTTTTCTCTTAATAAGTAGATCTGGATTAATAATAATAATAATAATCATCATCATCTTTATCATTCACATCTTTGGAAAGACCATTAAGATTTCAATTACACTAACAACAAGTTTTGGCCTCTTACACAAGGAGCACATTTCACATGGCTGTAAGAAGATTTTGAATCTGAAAATGTTCAATATTAAAGCTAGCCTCTTGCCTTCATTCCTGTTCCAAGACAGCCCGACTAGAAACTGACAGCTCTGACCAAGAAAAGAAAAAAAAGCAAAAAACCTACTAATTTTTTAACATGAATGTGACCAGTTTCTATCTGTTACTGTCTTGTGCTCCACTGTAATTATTTACTCTTTCCACATGTACTTGCACAGTGATCACACTCCTGTTAGGCACTGCAGAGCCTAATAAAGACAAAACGTTTCTAGCCTCAACTTGTAGGAGGGTCATGGCCTCTCACATCTCTTTTTTTCACAGAGGAAACACCAGCACAGAAACAGAGCTTATTCAGGAAGTTTACAGTGAGACCTGGTGTGACAGTTAAGAGGAAAAGCGCAATTTTATGCTGATTTCAAACATTTGGGTTTGCTGGAGTAGTTGTTGAGTAGTAACAAAGCAAATTGCAAATACTATAACAATCATGATAATATGTTAATAGTTTTAATTGAAGTAATTTCTGCAGACAATAAGAATTATACCCTAATGTGTTAATTAATATGATTAGGAAATGTGAAAATGAGTATGTAAAATGATATCACACAGTATCTGGAAAGGCGTGTATAGGAGCTGGCTCCTCTGAGCTCTCCTCGAGGTGAGATTTATGGACATTAACACACAAGGCTTCAGCAAGGTAAACAGCTGTTTCGATTTTAGTTATAATGAACATTAACTCCACATCCCCATTTCTGCTTAATTAAACCTCTGTCTCTGCAACCGATCAAGAGCAAACAGCAAAGGTAACAGGCACTAATTGGGCCCTGTGCAATTTCAGCCTCAGCTTGGAGCCCAAGTGATCTGTCTGAACCAAAAAACTCCTGCAAAATATAAAAGTTTCTCTGCTGCTCCTCTCTCCAGCATTCCCAACAATTTATCCACTCAAAGCCAAACAACGTATATGCATCGGGAAAAAAAAAATCATACAAAAGCATTGCAAAATGTACAATGTGAAAAAATAAATTAAATGCCTGTTTACTGCTGTGCAGGTTGTCACTTCCTCATTGTTTCTTATACAATGTAAAGTGAAAAAAAACCCCAAGCCTTAAGAAATTCACAAAAAGGCTCTCAGGAAACCTCCTGCTGGACATCCGATAGCCAACTCCTGGGCATTTTGATTAATCTTCACCCTCCCCAAGAGAGGATCACCACTGTGTCAGCACAGAGTTAACCACAGAACCAGCTCATGGAAGACACAGAGGAAGAAGGCAGCAAGCTCTTTTAAATGCATGTAAAACCCCCATGAGATGCATCTACTAAAAGAGAAAGCCTCAGGAACTGTGGTGCTGTGCCCCAAATATGTTTTGAAGAGCCCACAGCCTCCCTGTACAAAATGTCCCCCCATCCTCCTCGCGACACGCGTCAGCCAGCACCGAAGCGGCTCCATCTGAGAGGGACTGGACATGACAGAGCACAGACTGCTCCTACCACACTTACCGAGGGAAAAAATAAAAATAGAAGAACTTATGCCTCAGAGGACACCATATATTTTCACATTATTCTGTTAATGAATCTTTAAGACAAGATAGAGTAAGAAAATGGTTGAAATACCTCACAGCCCCTCAGATGTGGAAGTGACAGCTGCAGCCTTTCTTGAAGTGCCTCACTTCACGAGCATGCTCCTCAAGGTTTCTTTTCGACCTACAACCTTTATCTGGGCTTCCTTTGTGGCTTAGCAGTACAAAAACTGTCGCTTAATCGTTATGCTGAAACCATTCGCTGCCTGGTTAGCTTTTTTTTTCCCCCACAGCTGAAAGCTGCGAGTTCTCAAATGTAGTAGGCAAAAGCTAGGGAGAACACCCATGGTTCTCTACAAACACACAATAACCTTTAATACAAAATACATTTTAACTTGCGGCGCAGTAATGGGCAATTGGGATTTACATGCACAACGAGGTTCATCTTCAAAAAGCACCATTTTGTAGCTCTCTGAAGGAAGTGGTAAATACTGTGCACGCTCTCGCCCCTTCATAGGAGGCTGGCTACCTACGCCCTGAACTGAGAGCAGACCTTAAGCATAAATCACTTAATTGCTCGTTTTATTTGATACCCAAGTACCTCATGCTAATAAAGTTAAGCATTAAAGAATTACAATGTGACAAATTATACGCCCATCTCATAAAAAAAAAATCTCTGAAACAGAGCCGGGTCTGAAAGGCTCTTCACAACGTACAGCATATGGCTAATTTTAGATGATTCCTCAGTCACTGGAGAGTTTGCAGTGTACACAGCCAAGGCAGCTCAATCAACTGGCTTCTATCTCCATGACTCCAGGTCACATTATCTCATGAATGAACTGTTATGTAGGTCAGTCAAGAGTCATCTAATTGAATGCACGTTTCAGCCTTGGCATTTATGCTCTAGATATCAAAGCTGTAGACAACTGGGTAAATCAAAAGCAAACATGAAGGATATATTAGGCTGTGCTAATTAGGCTTTATTTCAGACAACAGGCATGGGAACAGATGCTAGCAGAAACTTGTATTTAGCCATTTTCATTTTAACTGGCTATAATGCAGGTGGAAAGTGCAGGAGCAACAGGCTCAGTGGTGAGGAGCTTTGCTGGGTCACAGGTTGGAATTTAGTCACAAATCAAGCCCTGCTAACGTTCCTCAGCTTGGCTGGGAGGTACATTGGTCTCTGCTGAGGCATGTGCCAAATACGTGTCTGCTTACTTGCAGTAACTGATACGGCTGAGTTTCTTCACAGAGGCCCCCGAGCGGTCACCAGGAAGGAATATTTTTGGTTGTTCCCAAATCAAGGTGGATTCTAGACAACAACAGAACTGAAAGTTTCCATTCTCCATCGCCAATCTGAGTCATGCTTGTACTTACATGTTTTAAAGAGCAAGGTCTTTGGGGAGACTTCCCAGCATGGCTCATGAACTGTTTATTTAGCTTTGCAAGCAGAAAGATGATTAAAATACACTAGAGTAATAATCCTGGTAATATTTGGGTAAAATGAAGAATATCAGACTGGAGATGCACGATGAAGCTAGAGAGTTCTTGCTTTATAGAAATGCTTTGACAGACATTTCTTTTCACTTCCCCTTCAATCCAAGCTATTCTAATTTAGATGCAAAAACAAAATTGCAACTGATTAAAATTGGGTTGGCGGTAGTTCCCGTATGAGGAAACACACAGCTCACAATCAGATAAAAGCCAAGCTGTCTAAATGCAGCCCTGCCTGTACTTTGTAACAGTGACCTAGCAGCTTTTTACTAGTTATTTGTGTGTTTTCAGTTTTCAGAAACAGCTCACAAAGGATTTTCTCCTCCTTGTGCTCCTCCAACTTTAAAAATAATTTCTGGAGTACAAAGGGTTAAAACTACTGAAGTGAAAGCAAAATGCCCAAGGCCAAGTTTTCCTGCAGCCTGTGTACTTGGTTGCATTTTCATCTCCTGTGTCCTGACAGCTGTTATCTTCAAGTGTGCTTCGACATGCCCACTGCTGTTCCAGCAGTCTTTTTGTTCAACTCCGAGCTTGCTTTTAAAAGCTTTGAAACCTTGATGCATGCAGGTTGCAGAACGGGGATGCAAGAAATAACACCTATTATATGGGAGGTATCTTTTGCTGTCTTGTGCCCTACCTGCTTCAAAATGGGGCTTTTTTAAAAGACTCCCAAGTATCTTTAAAAAAAAAAAAAGAAAGTAACCCCCCATGTAGCCCTTTGTAACCTGTTCTCACTCTCCTAGAAAGCCTTTGCTCCAATGTTCTCACGTCCCAGAAACAACTGCGTTGCACTCACATAGGGTGACTCCTAGGAGGATGTGAAAGTAGCTACAAACAACAGTTAATTAAGCTTCAATTTGCACATGAGATGGGTAATAAATGAATTTTACAAACGGGTATGTTGAAGCACACAGCACTGGATAAAGTTGGCCAACTTGAGTACAAGATAGAAGGAGGGAGACTGAGTTTCCTTGTTCTGGCTACTATCCTTGCAAATAAAATAAAATAAAAATAAAGGCTATATAAGTGCACCTGAGATGTTGCTGACTTGTACTTTGCAAAAGGCGAAGTCAGAATAATTTTCGAGAAAATAAACACAGATATCCATACAAACAAAACCTCCCACAAACTATTTATTGATGAATAAAATTGCATCAGGTGCAATTTGCAAGACAGAGTATTAATGTATTTTTAATGGCTGAACCAAGGGAATGTCATTATACAAAGTTTTACTTCTAGTACATTAGTGTTGCATTTATACATTAGCAGTTAATGTGATAATGTCAAACTCTCCACTAGTTGTGACATCATTAAAAAAATACAGGCTGTTTTACATTCTTTTGGTTAAAAAAATAATCAGAGCTATTATTAAGCTTTCCTTCTCCAGCCACTGGGAGATTATTTTGCTGTATCAATTTTACATGCAAGATGAAAACTGTAATGGGAGGGCAACAGATTTGAAAAATGTACATCTTTGGTAAACTGCACAATCAACAAAGGCAGAGAGGGTTTTGCTGTTGTTTTTCAGTTGTGGTTGTTGTTTTGTTGGTTTTGGGGTTTTTTTTGCAAATGAAATAATTTTAATGCTCCTTGACCCATAAATGCCATTTTTAATGGAATGCAGGAAATGAATTAATAGCAGGGAAAAAACCAAAAATGAATGTGAAAGTCAGCTTGAGGAAACAGCCTCTTCAGCAGAGATGTTTTCTGGATTCTTGAAAAGTCACATGCAAAGTTATGACACTCAGCACTGTTACAGTAGGCTGATACTGCTCAATGCTAATTTTGGGTAGTTCAGGATCAAAATTTAATGTGTTGAGTCCAGTATGCAGACATTGTGTATATCCACCAAAGGCAAAGTATCCTCCTAGGATTAGCACTTATAAAACAGACTATTTCCCTGAAGATCACACCTAGATCTTCCTATATGTAGCTTCTAAATCAAGATGGTTGTTTATTATACTATAACATTTTTAGCTTCCCCCCTCCACCCTGTCTTCCTCATTCACTTTCTATAGATTATCATTTAGCAGCGTGAAAATTTCCTGAAGGTAATTACCTGGCTGCAATTCAAGACATTCATAAAAACTGCAGTTTCCTTTGGCAAGTGGCTGTGCTTATGAGGGGTGGAGGCATGCACATAGGGCAGGTGAGCCTGTGCAGGCTTTGCCACAGCCCTTGCTCTGCTTTTGACTCACCTCTTGCTTCCTACAAGTGCTGTTTCCCCACGCAGGGGTTTGGCAGAGGCCCTGTGTTTCTCAGGAGTTACCTCCTCAGCCTCTGGGACTGACTTTTTTTTTGCCCCCAGAGCTATGGCAGATGATCTGCTGTGCGGATGATGCCAGGCTCTGCACAGCTCAGCTGCTGGGAAGCCCTGTGGTGTGGTTGGGGCTCATCACCTCTGCAGGCACATGGTGGCAATTTTGCTAAACCACATCCTAATGAAAAAAGGGAAATGAGGTCACAGTCTTTGCTTTCACTAACTAGTAAGCAGGTGGGGGTTTTGTTCCTTTCCTGACATTTTGTCTTCCCTATAACTCTGTCACCTCTTCTCAGGGGCTGGCCTGATTCACCATTGCAACTATCCCACCTGAAGGCAGGTTTAGCTTTGCTGTAGTCAGACTAAGAATGTTAGAGAATTTTGACCACAGTGCTCAGGGCAGCATGGAGCTGATGAGAGCAGAAACCCTCAAACATTCCTGAGAACAGTAACTGGTGACAAAGATGCCAACAAAAACTGGACCAAAGCAATGTTGCATCACACACAGATGGTTGCATCTGTGGCCCTGACTACCACTGATCACTGCCTTTATTATTTTATTCTATTATGAAATGGCTTTTTCCCTAAACCCCATAAAAGCTATTCATGGAAACCACATAAGTTTTCATTAAAGTTTACATTATCTTTCCCATGATTTTGCTGCCCCATTTTTTTTTATCCACAGTTAAAAAACTGCCATGCCTTCAGCACAGTAACTGTTTATAGTTGCTTTACCTTTCAAATGCTTTCTCTTTTCTCACATTTTGGTTTTTTGTTTGTTTTGGAGGCAGGTGCTTATAGACTTACAGATACAGTGAAGTTGCACCAATGCTTTGAGGACTGTTTGAATCTGTAGTCACTTTAACTGAAATATGGAGTATTTCAAAGATTTCTCCATTTCTAACAGACATCCAGTGCTATCATCCCTTCTTGTAGGCACTGAACTCATGTCGCTATCACTCTGAAAGAGATTACACTAATTCTCTTGTCTGAAAAAGTATGTAGGTTTATGCAAAATAAAATAAAATTTATCAGTAAAGAAACAGCTGACATCTTCATGGTGTCCACTAAACTATTAACTAAGCATGCAAATAGACAGCATATAATAAAAGACCAAGTTTTAGGACAATTTATGCAGTTATGAATATGTAAGTTGTATTCTTCTGTTCTGGCTTGACCTCTGCTTACTGAAATATTGACAAGGACACAAATTCTGACTGCAAGTCATGTTTTTGATGCATCCAAAAATACGCAGTACAAATCAAAATCAAAACTGGAAGGACACAACCAATTAGATTGCAGGGGATTCTTGGGTTTCCCTTTTAAAAATGGGCAAAGTAAGTTTTCATTCTCTGTGGCTTCAAAGAAAAAAACTTAAAACATGAAAGAAAAGTTCCTAAGACAAAGAAATATACGTGGTTAGATTTTTAGGTTCTGTTGTGTCATAGAAATCTTGCATTTCTCCATCAATTTTAAGACTTCTAAAGGCATGATAATTTTTTTAATCACCTGAACTTAGCAGCACCTTCCCATTTTGCAGCTTGTTTTAGGTTTCTCTAAGCTCTTTGATTGTATTTTATTTGCAGGGACACATGAATGGAAGTTTTCTTTGCTAAACACACTGTAAACTCAATCCAACCCAAAGATCAGTGCTAAGAGCTGTTTTATGTCAAAGTCTG
Source organism: Platysteira castanea (assembly GCA_013397175.1). Lineage (NCBI taxonomy): Eukaryota > Metazoa > Chordata > Aves > Passeriformes > Platysteira > Platysteira castanea. Next base: position 2,105,412 of record VYXC01007878.1, read on the forward strand.
ACGACGAATGTACCCTGCTGGGACTTATTACGGAAGAATTGTGCATATTTTAGTTTATTTAGCTTTTAAATACACGGAAATGCAGAACTGCCCCCTGCATCCCCCCAGAAGGCAGCCTGAGGTGGCTGCAGCTGGGCTCCCAAGGCACTTGCAGGCAGATCAAGAAAACGTGTAGACACCAGTATATGCTACAGAATGGTGCATCTCACAGCTCCTATCTCCAGTACTCCAGTACTGAGATAAGCAAGGTGATTAATATCATGAAATCAGAGAGCAAGCGGCTAAAAGGGAACAGAATAAAATAAAAATATAAAAAAAACTCCCAAGCTACATTTATCTGTCCAAGTCCCATCCAAACCCAACCTGCACAAATCTAGTCCTGGCTCCTTTCACTCTGAAAGTTTTACATCAGAGCTATTTGTTGCAGTAGGGAAAATGCAGCTGGGAAAGAGATAAGAAAGGCATGAAAATGGAAGGCCTTATGACAACCAAGCTTGTCTTTGTATAAGGATCACGTTACACTGGATAAATCAAGTGTAATGGTATGCGATTGGGGCAGGTAAAGACAGGAGAACTAAGGAGTACAGCTGTGGTTTAATGCTTTCCTCGGCACGCTGGCAGCGGGGTTTCCTTATCAGCCCAGGCTCGCTGACTATCACAAACCTGAGCCAACCGGAAAAATTTCCATTAACGAATATTTATAGGGTAAAAGGTTAACTAATACAGAAAAGCAGGACTGAACTTGCTGCAGAACACAGTCAGGAAAATAAATCTGGAAAAGTCGAAAAGGCTGAATTTTGGTACAGAGCAAATGCTGGAAACTAGTCCATAAAAAAAAATAAATCACTTGGACTCAAAATTCAAACTGAAAGCAGGAGGTTGCTTGACTTCTAGAAAAACTCCAAAATTTCTAGGGAAAAATGAGATATTGAATATCCAACAATGGCCAGCAGAACTAGGTATTTTAAAAGGCCCTGAAATGAGTGTGAGCACTGGTTACTTGCTGTATGAAAACTGAAAAAAAAAAAAAAGTATCTTTTAAAGATGATATGTTTAACCTCTGAATTGTTTTGGGAAGGATGGAGATAATGGTGATTGTAGAGAATTATATTGGTAATTCCTCCTAACTAACAACTTAGATATAGGACACAATGATCAACTATCATAAAAGGAAAAGATGCACAAAACTTTACAAAACTAGGATATTTGGGATTGGGAATCTTTTGGAAATTAGAAAATTGATTTTAAAAAATCTTATTTTAAGCTTTTAAAAGCAGAACTTGAATACAGTGCACTGAAGGCTATAAAATTTTCCGATTTTTAGCCCAAGACTTTTGAAAAGATAATAAAGAAGGGGGAAATATCACATTTCTTTTTTTCATTAAGGTGCTTAAGCACTTGAAATAAATACACAGCACATATCAAACTTCCTTTTTAATTGAGTGTCTCAACGGTTATTTTGTTTTTAAAGCCTATGATCTTGCAGTGAAATTAGTAAGCAGAAACTCATTATTACATTTACCAAAAGAAAAGTTTTAACTGATGAGGCTCAGATGGGAAGCCTGACATTCATACTGTAGTTTAAATGTAAAGGCTAAAAACAGGAAATCAACTGAAAATTCAGTTTGGTTGCGTTTTTAACATCTTCTTGCTAAGCCTAATAGTTTTGCATTGTGCAATAGGAATTACTGGGCAACAACTGCTGCACCACTGCCTGAATTCTGACAGACGGACGGAAGTTCCAACAGCAGTATTTAAATTTCTGAATTTTCAAACACTTTACATATTGCTACATTGTCTCAAAGCTACTATAGTAAATTGAGAATTAGGTTCATGTGTGAGTGAAAAAAATAATAGAATTGTAATAGGAGAGATAGCTGTATTCATAGGAAAGAGGTAAAATTTATGTGAAAATATAATACTTTTGGAAAGTTGGAGAAGAATAAGCTGTTTACAAGTTATTAGATTCCTGAGGCTTTGACACAAAAATTGTCATTTTGCAGGGGTTCTGCAAGGCCTTCCCACCACAACAGTACAGTAACATCCTCTTGCCCTTTTCACCCAGCTCTGCTGACCTTAAAGCTCAAAATGAGCACAGATACCAAGGAAGGCACATGTGAAGCACACAGCAGCACAACACTCGTGAGTCACCACCACAGCAGCACTCTCCCTTTTTGCCCCCAAAACATTTGGATTATGGGAAAAAGCAGTTCCCAGTGTATTGCACCCAACAGACCTGCTCCATAAGCTGATCCAACATACTTTGAAAAAGGTTTTATGCAGGAAAATGCCCATAAACTGAAACCCAAATCTTTCCGGAGGCATGCACCAGGTCTTCTCTTCATCTGCCAAAAAGCCGGGAAGGTTTTGTTAGAAGGGATAATGCAGGTGTTTTCTAGTTCTTGATATTTTCCTGTTCCTTCAGCAGAATTTTGAAAAAGACTGAGCCTTTTGCTAGCTGCAAGAGCAAGAAAGTCTCTGGACAGGTCTTTAGGAAGGAGAAGGTTTGCCATGCACCAAAGTCTCACCAAGAGCAAGGCTGTCTCTCCCAGCCACGCTGCTGCCTCTCCCTGGACTTTCTCCACCCTGCATAATGCTCACACATAGAAGAGTAGAAAACTTTCATCTCTCCCATTGCACAACACCATCAGCCTTGAAAGATCCAAAAAAAAAAATGAAAGAAAAAAAAGGAACCTGAAAGTGCAGAAATATAAAATGGAAAGCAGCTGAATTATTTATTTCAAAACTTGAGTACTTAAAGCATCACTCACTTTTGTCCCCTCCAGTTAATGAAGGGACAGGCAAGGTGAGCTGCCTCTGCCAGAAGACGGACACCTGGCAGGTCCCCTGGACTGTCCCTTCACCTGCAGGGCCAGAGGCAGCAGAGACAACCCTGAGCTCAGGGCCTGATCCAGCAGCTAACACTGCCTCATCTTAACAAAAACACCCAACGACTGACGGACATGAACTTTTTTCTGACATGTATCCCTCCCACAAACACCAACCTCACGCCTACTATGACTCCAGTTATCTGCTCTGAGGAGTGAGTTTTTGTAAAAGTCCAGTCTAATGCATCACGAAGCAACAATTTTTAGCACAAGAGCAAAACTCTTCACCAAATCTGGTCCTTCTTATTTCCTCCTACAACCAAACCAACTCATACACCCTCATGTGGCTACAACCCCCTGACACAACTTGAATGCTACTGCAAAAAGTTTGGCTGCCTCCACAGATCACCTACCACACTCGTGGTGGTTGATAAATAAGAATGTGCTGCACATGGCCCAACAACAAACCCAGGGACCTTGAGGAAGAACAGCACGTGCAGTGTGAAAAACAGAAAAAACAAAGTAGCAAGTTTTATACTGAGGTTAAAATTTAAAACGTCTATTTCAGAGAGGCTGCATTAGGTTTATGCTGCAAAGCAAGAGCCTGATGTTAGTACACTGGCTTTTCAAGAACTGTATGTAAAAATAAATTACATGATTCAGTTTAACTGAAAAAGAAACAAGCATGGAGCCACAAAGGGAAACAATCAAATAAAATATTCCTTGGTTAGGTAAACACAGAATACAAAACACAGCCACCACCCCGAACGGGCCCAAGGAACTCTTATCTCAGTGAACCCAGACAGCAGCATCCATCCTCGTCAGGAGCTGTCAGGAAATCTGGCTCACCCTGGTCCCTACCTGGCGGCCGCAGAGCAGACACGTGCAAGGCATGGCATGGCATGGCAGACAAGAGTTCAAGAAATCATACTCAATACTACTCACATCCAGCCTTCCAAAACCTCCCACTCCTTCCCCATAGGAAACCAGAAGTATGACACTCACTCCTTGAAATTTTTTTTCCCAATAATGAAGTTAAGCACTTCTGAGAAACACCCAGAATAATGTTGCTTCAGAAAGTGCAAGTAAATAAGAAGCAGTATCTTCCAGCCCGCAGGGTAGTAAGTTACACCCAGAATCCTATTTAGCACTTTACATAATTCACAGTTTCTCTGGTTACATACTTCATCAAATATGACATCCAGCTGGGAAAGTTGGTCCACTTTATTGTCATATGGCAGTTGCTTGCTTTATATCATCCAAATATCAATTAAAAAGCAAAAACAGAACTGTAAAGCAGCTATCTTCGTATTTGCATGTCACACTTGCATACATGCACACAAATACTCGCTGTCATTCAAAGAGGGAAAATAACCCTGCCTGAAATGTAAACCAACTTTACAGTGTTAGGCAGCAAGTGTAATTTCCAAAAACCTTGAAAAAGAGAACAACGAACAGACATGCTTAAATTCTGTGTCAGCTATTTTAATGGTGCAGTTTTTCAGATAACAGAAATTAAATCATAATATGCTGTCAAATAACAGATCTAGGTCCCAGAAGTCAACATGCCGGCATTTTAAAAATACAGCATATGGATATAAAGCCTTTGTGGATACATATGCACTTAGCAAATATTAGAAAAATCAATCAGAATCAAAATGCAAACTCGCTGAAATGACTACATGCCTTGTGTTATTAATTTCTAATTCTAATTGCTTGATTTCATTCATCAGCATTTATATTTGCACCAGTACACTACTGAGGCAGTTAAAATTAAACAAATCCCATTCTTTTCTCAGAAAAGTAATGGACTTTAACAGTTGTTTTATTGCAATGAGAGATATTAATATGTAATTCTGCTCCTAACTCCAGGTTATAATCTAAGTGGATCCATTGATCACTTGCAAAAGGCAACAAAAAGAAAGTTCTGCTTGATGCTGAGGGCAAATAAAATCCTGACCAGATTGTCCATTAGTGTCAGTGGAAATCCATCCAGTATCCAAGTACTACACAAAAATTTTGCCAATGGCTAAGTCAGAATTGTGGCACACAAAAAGTAAAAATATACCAGGAAAGGCCATGTAATGAATGTACAACAAACCCATGCTGCTCTATACGAATGTAGCAAATTCACTACGAAGGATTTTACCTCCCACAAAATAAAACAAGCATAAAAAAATCCAGAGGAAGAGATTTGTATCAGAGGAATTACCTGAGGTTTCTATACTATTTGTCATGCCTAGCTCTCACAGCAGGTTACAAGTGTAAGTGGAATCATCTGTAACCTACAGATGGACGAAATAAGGTTAACTAGGGCAGCAGAGAATGTCAGCGATGTATTCCACTGTAAAAAACTGCCTTAACATGCACTGTATTAACAAACAACCTTTGGAAAAAGTAAATTTGACACCCATGGGGGAAAAAAAGTTTAATTAATTAGTGGGGTGTGCCACTATCCATTTAACACATGCAGATCCCCATGGTTTAAATTTGAAGTTACATACGTGTATTGTATACACACAGAGTGAGGCAGTTTAGAGGGGAAAAATGGAAATTAGATTAGGAAAAAAAATTGTGCTCCTTAACTCAAGCACTAAAATCACTACAAAAGAGTAACAGCTATGAAATATTTAAGAGTCAACATTAATATCATTAGACTTCAAAGGATATCACCTTCTCAGCGCCAGCTTCTTGCATTGATCATCTGCAGAATGAGCAGCTTCACATCAGTTTGTTTGCAGAAGCTTCTTCCCAACCACATCAGCCAGAAATGAAACACTGGAATCCTCTAAAAGCCATAAAATGCCCTTGCAGAGATCGGCTCTGCACCTTCTCAAGTCCACCCCTGTATTTCTCAGGAACTTTGTAAATAATTTAATATTTCCATGGGGAGAATAGGAATGCTCTTTAAGAACAAGAAGATATTAAACGCTAACAAGGAGATAAGAGGCTTTTGAACATGAAAGTTATATATTTGCAAAGCCTTCTTCCAGTTTTCACACACTCTTTTCTCCATATGTAACTGCGGTGGGTAGAACAGCAGTAAACATTTAAACTGCATTGCATTATTGTGCATAATAAGAGCTTGACATTTTTATTTTCTCCAAGGAGAAGCACTGCCTATATGCTCTCTAGTGGATGAACAGGGTTTTTACAAGGTCTCTCCTTCCCCCTCCTTTAAATGTGATCAAATATGAATTGAAAGGCTTTTATTCTGCCAGAATCCCAGTCCAAGGTTTTGTGTTTCTCTAGCAACGATGACACACTAATGACTGAAGCAGGGCAGAGAGCAGCTTCTCCTCCATCTCTCTACTGCATCAGGTGCCATCTGTGTCAGGGGAGTGGGAACACCATGCAACTTTTGACCTGGACATTGTCAAGGACCAAGGGTAAATGGGTTAGTATGAAATTCTTTTAAGACATATTTTGAAGTGTATGTTTTCTATGGGTATCCATATAGGAAGTCCTTCAGAGGCAATTCCAGAATTGCACAAGTAACTGCATTCACCCAGAAATCAAATATCAAGTTACTATGGTATGAATTCACCCAGGAGGACTTCTTCCCATGCTCCCTGCCTTGCATCCCTTCTGCACCACGCTTCTCCAGGGCTTAGAAGTCCCAGCTGGAAGGAAGGAGGCTGTTAACAAATAGTTTCCTAGAAAGAGTTTGTTTTCCACACTGAAAGCATGTTGGGGAGGGATGCAAGGAGAAGGGACTCAACTCTGACCTAAATAAAGGCCACCAGGGTTTCACAAAAAACTGCTCACAAAAAACATGCAAAGTAGCCAGCAGCTGGGAAGTTCATATGACGATTCACAACTAAGCACTGCTGCAAAAATAGATATCTTTGCTTTAACTGTTTCTGGCTAAACTGAAGGCTTTAGGCTCCAGGAGCAGTGGCCTTTCATCTCTCATCATTTCAACAGTCTGTTAAAACAAGCTACCCTAAAGATTATCAGAGTTTTCCCCATTTTAGCAGAGGAATCCTGCAAGAAATCCTTTCCCCTCCCAGACAGCAGGTGCACAGGCTGCAAGAGCCCATTTTCCTTTAGATTAGATGTATGCATCACTTCTTAAAAATTTATAAATCACTTAGCTTTCCAAGAGCCAAATTCCCAGTAGAGCAACCGGAATTACAGCCATGCTAGCAGTAAAGGAGGAGAGTTTGTTAGAGTTGGCATAATACCGTGAACTATACTATAAATTACTTCAGGAAATGGCTGCTAATGCCCTTTCTGTGCAGGCTTGGGGGATACAACTCTCTCCACAGTCCACTTCTGCAGAAATTAAGGAATTTTAGTCATCTGAATGGAGAATATAGGCTTCTGCTCATCTGAAAGCATTTTTTCCCACCTAGAGGGCATAATCACCAATTACATCTCGAGAATATAAATTTAATTATTTTTATTAGCTAATATGGTTTCTATCAGTAAGGCAAGAAAATGCACTCTCAAAATTATCTTCAGAAATTAGCTCACAACAAACAGCTAGTCCTTGCTAGAGGGGGCGCTTCTTGGGACAGGTCCTTAGAGCCAACTGATGGAGAGGTCCTGAAGGAGGCTTTGATGAGCACTGAAAAAACTAAAACTGAAACAACAAAGAAAACCCTGAAACCCTTCTTCCTTCCTTCTCATCTCACCTCTTCTTTTCTTCTTGACTCTGATTTCTGAATTTTAAAAGTCTTCAAAAATATATTTTTATATATAGTGCATTCTGCACGCTGAAAGCCATGTATCTCCTCCTTTTTGGCTTTTGAAGTCTGGCATTTTTTTAGACGGCCTTACTCCAGGACTTCAATTTTGTTTTGCTTTGAAAATATTCATTAAAACAGCACATTTTTAAAATGCCTCCCTTTCTTGGTTTCTACCGCCATCCCTAGCTCTTTCCACATGTCATCTTGCCCCATCTCGGATGCCTGAGGCTATGTAAGTCTCACTGTTGTCTCCTTCTCTAATCAGTGGACAGAAACTGGCCCTTCAAGGCCATTTTTCCATCTGCTGTACACCAATGGCTCAGGAAGAGATGAACATCCAGCCCTGGGGTGCCCTTTTCCCTCGACCAAGGGGCACAGAAGAGCCCAAGATCACAGACTCAGATTTCTGAGTTGGCTGCTTGAGCCAGGGCCAGTAATTTCTATTTTAAGCCCTAGGTGTCTATGAGCCACTGTGATACAGGGATCCATATGTAGGAAACCACCTCTGTAGCATAACCAAGCACAGCATTGGGTGAATACTGACAGAGCTGTGGTGAAATGGTGCTGGAGCTGGGCAAGATGTAGTTCTGCTGATTACCACCACAATATCACCCAGGACAGCAAAGAGACATCAGTGCTGGGATTCTGCATTAGGCACGGCTCTGCTGGGGCCAGGCATGTGGGTGGTTCACTCTGCAGCCCCTGCCATTGTCTTTTGTCAGCACAACCCATGGCAGCCAGGATTAAAGCCTGCTGAAGGTGAACCTCTGAAAGCAGCACAGACACAATCCTGGGTCTATTAAGTGCCAGGAACCACCTGCTTTGCATTGCATTCTCTTGAAAATACAACCATCCATCAGGTTTGTCTTTTCCTTGCAAGCATCTCTAGGGGAGAGGTAGAAACACGAGTGCTGCAGTGTGACCTTCCTCCAGCTCAAACTTTTTCCCCTCTCTTTACTTCTCCCTAGCTCTGCTCTGGAGAGGTGCTGCCCGACCCCAGAGCTGCAACCAAAGCTGTGCTGCAGCACCTGTGTGCAGGGTGAATCAGCACCTTTCTCCCCCAAAAAAGGCTGCTGGGAGAGCTGGGGCAGTTACATAAGGCTGCAGCAGCTCAGGAAAGTTGATGTCAGAGAAATGAGGCAAGAGCAGCATTGGCAAAGCTCATCAGGAGACGTAGATGCCTCTCGCAGAGGCCTTGCCAGGTAACCCTTTCTGGTGAAGTGCACAGGCCACGCTGAGCAGTAACTCACATTCCTCCTCTCTTTACAACAAAGGCCAAATGACTTCCAGCCCTGTGTGAGGCGGCGGAGTTGGAGTTCCCTTTCCACTCCCGGCCACCTGCAGGAAGCAGCCGCTAATTGTCGAACAGCTCTGGGGTGATGAGGGGGGCTGACAACCCCTCCGAGGCATGTCCTGGCTCCTCCACACGCCACTGAAACTGACACGAAGGGAACCAGGCTGCACCTTGCTACAGGAGCTGTGTTACTCCTTAAGCATCCCTGAAGGCATCATTATATCCGCTGTCATTAGGGCTCTCTGCTCTATGGGAAGGGAAAAGGTGACTAACGACTGCCACAGGAGAACGTCCAACTAAGTGCTGCACCTTACCCACTGCACTCCAAGCTAGAGCTGGATCATTTGAAAACACCCAAACTGTCAACCCTCTATCACGTATTATTTTAATTGACTGCCATTTCGGAAACATCTTCCAACCTGGGAGTTTGCATCCTACTTCCAGTCTGCAAAGTCATCACAAATCCTCCTGAGAGTTTTCCATTTTCCATATTCCTTCTCAGTTTTTAGGTTTTGCATTTATATTTATTTCCTAAACCTCTCAAAAAGCTCCCCTCAAAGGGGGCTGGAATTTGCTACTCAGAAGCATGGCATGCATATTTGTATAGCAATGCTGACCACATTCACAAGGGACTGCTTGTGATCACTAACACAAGAGACAGGAGGATTTTCCATGTGACTTCTTTCTTTTTTTGTCCTGTATTGATTTTGAGTGATTTTGTATTTTGTTGGGATTTTTTAAATCACAAACCCTGGGAGGAGATTTACTATCTGCATTACTGTCTCTGAGGCTGCCCTTTTCTGCACCTTCAAACACATCCAGAAAACCTGTTCTTCACTCCCTGCCAGGATCTTTCTGCTTCACCACTCCCAACATGTTCCTTTTTTATTGCTCCCTTCCCCTTCCTGCTCATTTGTTTTAGGATTTCTTCCCCAGGACTCTGCAATTCTTCAAACTGTTCCTTCTGGAGGGCAGCACCTCCTTGACTACACTAAAATCCCTCCTGAAAACACATCTGCTGAACCGCTTGTAAGAAATTAGTCCTGAAAATTGTGTCTCTCTTTATAGGCATCTGTGTGCCAGTTTTGCAAGCCCAGATTCACCTACCCAGGTGCACCCTAGACTTGAGCTGGGAACAATGGATTGAGAATGGGGGGAGAAACACCTCTGGTAGATCATTCTGAACACTTAAGATTTAATGTAATAGAACTAGTAATAATAAGAAAAGAATTATCCAGAGCTTCTTAGTCAGAAAAATCTACAGCTCAAGTCCCTTCTGAATCGAAGAAAGATTTTTTTTCCCTGTTCACTGGGACATGAACTAATACCAAGTACATAACCTACATTTCCAGTTGAACGTGCAGCGTTGCATACAGCCCTCGCTTTATATTTTAGTTCCATCTTCCAAGTATAATCGTCTTAAACTTGCACTGAAATGCACTTGTCATTTGCTGCCCATTGTGACAACTGTCAAGGCTTTTTTTTTTAAATCCCGTTCCCTGTTCTGTTGTTCTGAGTCATTAACCCCATCTCCAATTTTAGTATTTACAGCCCTAAATTGGATGGATGGCTTGTTTTCAGCACAGGAGCCCAGATCGCAATTGCTGGTGTCTCTCTTTCCCTTAATTTTCAGCACGATGTGCACAGGGTTGAATTCTCCGAGTGGTGGGAGGCAAAGTGCTTAATGTACAAACCGGACCACATCCTCAGCCCTGGACTCAGCGGGGCCCTACATCATTAAAATTAGGCACTTAGTTAAACGCTTTGCTGAATCAGCGCCAACAGCCCAGAGCCCAAAAGCCCCAAGCACCTTCTTTAAAAGCAGATCTTCTCCCCACTCCACTCCAGCACAACCGAAAAGTTTCCAGCACACATGAACTTATCTTTGCTCTCTCAAATGGTGTCTAATTCAAGCTCCTAATCTTGCGGCTTTTTATCTTATTCATTGCTCCCTGAACGTGGAATTCACTATCTATTTTCAAAGGGGAAGTAAGTACAACCACTGTTTCCTAGACAACAGAAGAGCAAAATTAACTCTTCCCCCACCCCTCCCAAAACAGAGACAGAAATATTAAGTTTTGCTATTAACCACACTGAAGAGGAGGTATGTCTGAAATAACTGAGGTTATAAAGCAGTGCATGGGGGGAAAAGAGAGTGTCATGCTGCTATGTCACAAAAACATACCTTGCCTTCCACCCCACAGACTTTCCCAAGCAAAACACAATTAGCCTCAGCTACAGAATCTACAGATTCATTTTGACTTATGGTAATTAGAGCAGAGAAAAGAAATTCCAAAAATTTTCCTCATCTAGCATGGGTAACAATTCCCGCTTTTTCAGCAGGGCACACAAATAGAAAATTTCAGTTGATTGTATTTGCATGACATTTCTGTAGATACCAGCAGTGATCTCTTCTCTGAGTTAACCTATGACACCCGCCAAGGGAATGGCCTGAAGTTGTATCAGGGGAGGTTTAGGCTGGATATTAGGAAAAGGTTCTTCACCCAGAGGGTGGCTGGGCACTGGAACAGGCTCCCCAGGGCAGTGGTCACAGCACTGAGCCTGACAGAGCTCAAGAAGCATTTGGACAATGCTCTCGGGCACAGGGTGTGACTCTTGGGGTGTCCTAGGCAGGGTGAGGAGTTGGACTCAGTGTTCCTTAAGGGCCCCTTCCAACTCAGCACATTCAGTGATTCTGAGGTGTAAATCACAGAGTTGCAAAGAAACAAAGTGCAAATTAGGCTGAATCTACCACGTTGGTAACTCTGATGGGTATTCATCCAGCAGGATTACTGGTCTGGCTAAACTTCTCTACCTTTATAAGCTGGGATCCAGTGATGCCTCATGCTGTACCTGCTTTTATATTACTCCCTCGTGAAACTGCTGGCCTGCACCACTCTGAGGCGACAGTAAAGGGGAATAAACATTTTTAGACACTAATAAAACAAAACTGTTTCAACTTGTTTTATATTTTAGTGCTTTGCAGTTAGTTTTACGGAGCCTTGAGAATTCTGAAGTCTTTTCATGGTTGTGTTCTGTAGCTATTTACTTGGGTTGTGCCCAGACCAGAGTGATCCTTGAGACAAGCCACAATCAGATAAAAGTGATTTGGGGAAATGTTTATAAGGGACGTGAAGAAGAGATTAATTTTCTGTGTCAAGGAAAACTCTGAAGGCACCACACAAGCCCTCTGCAGGTATGTATTGTGCAATAGCACAGTGCAAGCCTGATACATGATCATAGCGTGGTTCACGTAGCTCATGGATGTTTTAGAGGAAAACGTCTACAAGATAAAGGGCATGTGCAGAATGACTGGAACAGGAAACACGAGAACACTCTGTAGAGTTGTATGGTTGAGAACTTGGTGATATCAGCATCTCTTCAGTTTCCCAGGAGTCAGTACCACATGGTGTCTGGTGTGAAGAAGGGAGATAACAAATCTCTTCCTCTAATACAGACATTTTTGGGGTTTTTTGCTCCCTTCCGCCAGCCCCAGTGTACAGCACAGAAACCCATCATGCTTCCCAGCCTCTTTCCCTTTACCAAAAAGGTTCTTGCTTGTGTACAGCTGCCTGGGTAAAGGAGAGTAAAAAACAACAAAGGAAAAAAAACCAAAAAACAAGAGTATGTTGTAAAGGAGGGAAGACACAGGTTTCTTAATAGTTACCTACTCGTGTAGTGCTTAAACACATGCTTGGACACAGCACAGTCACTCATATAAACTGTATTATAGCACTTGTACCTGTGTTATGTTCAGGCACATTTTACTCCTTTCCTGGCCATGCAGATCTGCAAGCTGCCCTGAATGTCAGAGACATCCAGGGAAGGCTGCAGATAAGAATTTTAGACTTAAAAGTACAACTCACAAAATGCATTATTTGGCTGTCAAAGCAGGACTTGCTAAATTAATGAAGCATTTTAATTCCCAGATCAACAGAAGCAAAGTTAATTTTGTGAAAGTGTGCTAGATTCCAAACCTATTACTATTAAGACTAACTTAAACCTCATCTACATTCTTCAGGGAACAGGAGAGGAGAATAAACAGAGGCGAAATTAAGCACAAATGTGAAGTGGAATTTTTTTTGACTGCAGTAATTTTGAGGAAAGAAACTTAGAGGCCTGTTAGCACTAATTCCTAATAGACTGGTCCATTTTCCTGCAGCCTACCAGATGCCATTTTCTTTATGCACATTTCCTTTTTTTTTTTCCCTTTCACCCTACAACGAGCAAATGCATTTGGGTTTTCAGAGGTTAAGCCTATATTTCCCAAATTATTATTTGTCTTGTAGGAGCTGTTTAGACCTTTCATGGATCAGGGTCCCCAGAATAAGGTTTTGTACAAACACAGTACAAGGAAATGGTCTTTTTCCTAAAGATCTTGCACAGTCTCAGGTCTCAAATGAGTCTGAAATGAGAAACAAATCTACTGAGTAGAAGGAAGAAATGCAGAACTGGATGTATAGCCTTCCCTTAAAGGAACAATATTTACTTTATAGGTAGAAAAGGTATGGTGAATTTGATGTTCTAAGACAGACAGTCTTGGGAAGGGTGGCAGTGATGAGATGAGATGAGACATATGATCTCTACAGGCCAGGAAAGATTTAATTTTGAAGACCAAATTTGTCTTGCACTGTCCTTGTGAGTCCTGAGTTCACGGGGTTTGAGATGGAGGGATGGAAAGGCCCTACTCTTTCCAGCACTGCACAGGAAATCACCAATTTGTCAGGCAGGTGACTTGGTTGACATGAAGACACAAGGTTCAAGTTTCTCATTCAAATCAGGCCAGTCCAGACAGTGGCCCACTTGGTAGCTTGCAAGTTCACCTAGATCCATCTCTTTCTCACCTGCTTCCACCCCTGAGCAAAGGACTGTTCCTTGACAGAAAGCTGGTGGACTTCCACAAACCCAACCGGGTAACACAGACGATGTTTTGCAATGAGAATATTCTCACTGGAAGTTCCCAAACCACATAAACTCTAAGTCTCCATCCTTGCTTTCAGCATTTGATAAAGAGCTTCTGAGACAAGCTTGCATTTGGGATGTTCCTTTAGCTTTTCCTGAGCCTTCTGCTTTTTAGGTAGCTTTAGGGCTCAGTGTGGACAAATGGGTCAAATGGGACCAGCCAATTAACACCACATTCTTCACCTAACTTAACTCCAATCAAGATGGATTACATAAAGACAAACCTGACACAGAAATCTGGTCTCATTTCTGTGCAACACACGGGCGTCCCACCAGGCCCTTCAGAGGGAAAGGCCTGAGTAAATATTTGACAAAGCCAAGATTTATCAGCCCCACTCAGACATTTTGATCAATGGATGTCTCTAGATAAGAAAAGGTGGGATCTGAAGGGACAAATGCCCTTCATGTGGCAACCATGGGAGAATCGTTATCTTTTTATACTGCATTAATCCCACAAAAGAAGGTACTCACAAAGATACTTTTAGGCATAGGAATCAAGATCTGGGTTCCCTCTACAAACACCAGACAAAAAGCTTCTCAGATGGAATGCAGAGCACCAACATTTGGCTCCAATAAGACATTTCAGAACCGGAGCCTCTCATTCTCCAGTGATTATAGAGGATGCCAAGAAAGATAATCCTCCTTGCAAATACCTCCAAAAGCTCCAGGCTGGGTTGAAAGGACAGTTTTATATTAAGATGAGAGCACAGATGCAACTTTGCTGTGCTTCAATATCAAATTTTCTTTACCGAGACATTGACATAGTTCATAAAACCATTCAGAGCTCCTCAGAGAAAAAGCACGAAGTTAAAACTAAACCATCACTACTACTTCCATAGGAAATGAATATGAGACTTAACAATGTATTTCTGTGCTTGCAGAAATGGGTAGGAAGACTAAAATAAGTGTCCTGATTTTCAGTGTCTAACTTTAGACACCCAAATTTGAAAATTTAGGTCATGTGACAGTCTATACTATTTAAATCTCATCCTCTGGATTACTGCAACATGAAGCCACCTTTTACTGTTCCTGTAGCTGTGATTTTAAAATAAAAACTGTTCAGAGTAAGAAGTAGATCTTCCCTGTATTAAAATGTTCTGTAAACTTCATCATCGTATTCATCAGCAGTAGGAACCATCGCGACTTCAAACTTAGTGCATTTTATTTTGGAGAATTAACCATTAAGAAAGGCCTCTGTGTGCCTGGAAATGCAGAACCTTTGCCAAGTTTATCAATAGACAGAGGCAAAATTGCTGTCAACCTGACCTGGACAATTGCAAAGGGTTCATTATTCATGCTCATTCAATTTCTGGCCGTTTTGCTGAGACAAGGATGATACTCGGTGCCAATTGAGATGGTGGTTTGGTGATGGACACTTTCCCACTATAAACTGGACCACATCCACTGGCTTATTTCATGCACTGAACAGCTGTTGCAAGAAAAAAACCATCCTGATCCAAGCCAGTGTCCCAGAGGTAAGGGATCCTGTAAAAAGGAATGGCATGCAGATGTAATGTTCATAAAATTATGTTTCAATTTAAATGGCGGCTTGGGAATGGAGAAATACAAAGACTCCTTTTAACCCTTTGCTTTCTAGCCTTGAAAATAACCAAGCTCATACAACTCTGACCCCAAAAGCCCAAAAACCTGCACTCTCATGCGGTTTGCTACATGAAGTTTCAAAGGAGAGACAGACTTTCCTGAATGTGTAACTAAGATGCAAAGGTAAGGAGGAAAAGCTGTTAAAAACATCCCTTATAAGTAGGAGAACTGAATGAATGGTACTCTTAAAATTGCATTTATGGTGAACCATCATATTTTAAGGGTGTGCCACTACTATGTGACCTTAATCCCAACTCTTTTGTATTGATTACATAATAAAGATATGTGACAGCTTCTTGCAGACATTTGCACTCATTATTTCCCACTATTATTCAGGTCAAGTATCTTTATCACTAAAGCTGTAGAAGAAACCTTATTTATTTTGGTTCATCTGTTTGCTCCCTAGAGAGAAAATGGCACACACAATTAGAAATTTAGAAAAACCTATTTTGCTTGCATTTTCTATGCATATTTAAAGAACTTTCCAAGAATACAACAGTCGGAAAATGGAAGAAATCACATTTCCTTTGAATCATTCGTGTAGTTCTACGCCTTGAAGATAAACAATTTCTTCTTTAGTCATTCTTATTTGTATAATAGACCACCTGTCATACTGCAACAGCATCACAGTAGTTTCCAGAAGTCCAGTAATGTCAGAAACACATAAATACAACAATTCTCAGCTTGCCTATCTACCTTGATTTCAGAAAGCTGAGTACACATGATGGAAGTGGAAAACACCCGAAGTGAGTATTGTCATGCTGGAAAATGCCTACCCTGTTGTGTACATCCTCCTTACCAGTCTGATTTTCATACACTTGCCTGGTCACTCGTACAGCTGCTGTGGTAACATCTGCTCTAAAGTTATACCTAAGGTTTTTTCTTTCTCTTTGAATTTTTAGGGCTAAAGAACTCTCGAGCAGCTGAACTGCAGATGGACTTTCTTTGAAAACATCTTAGTGATGTCCTTGCAGATGTCCTGGGACTCAGAAGCCATCAAGTGCCTTCTGAAGATGGGATCAGGTGTCCCACACGGTTTCTGAGCTCCAGAAAGCACAACCTTTATCTAAGCGCAGTCACATATGGTTGTAACTGTCTGTACCATTTTGCAAGGAAAAACTACGCAAGAATGCTTTAATTACTCATGCAGCATATTGCATGCTTATATTAATGATGCCTTTACATCTGCAACACTGAAATAGGAGGCGCAAAGGGGTTTAGAAATGCTGTAGCATTTCACAGCATCAACCACAATGTGGTTTCTGAACAGACCAGTCTCCAGCTCCTCAAAAAACCCCACTCTGGGTTTCCATCTTAGTGGCATCCAAAACTCAACTGAAAGGTTCCTCTTCCTTCTGAATCCAAAGACACGAATAGGACATAATTTTGAAATATACAGGGAAAAAAACCCAAACTCAAAAGACATTCCCTCCCCCAGTATCTGTCTCTGTTTGAGCTGCTTGGCAAAATACGAGGCATATAATGCTGTCAAAAATCAAACCAAAGTCCAAGTCCATTGAGATGGCAAAGGACCAAGAGGCTGGGAACCAGGCATCTCCTGGCTTCTGCCAGTGCCATCCAATGAGTCTGGATGCCTCTCCTGTCATTCAGGTGTGCTTTACATATAATTTTTCACATTCCAACGATTTTTTTTGCTTGTTGTTTAGACTGTGTGCTTGCTAAGACAGGGATTTGTGGGTCTTTGTAGGATGATTTGATAGGGTGAAGAGGAAAAGCAGCCCATAGGCATTCTGTGGCCATCAACATGCAAAAAAAATAATAGTTTCCAATAATGCAGTCCACCTTCACCAAGTAAAGATAAACATCAGAAAATTAGGAGAAAAAGAAAACTTCTGCTCTTGGTTGCTCTAAAGCAGTCACTGCAGACAAAATCAAACATATAAGGTCCTGGTTTCACTCAGATAGGGTTAATTTTCCTCCCAGTAGCTGGTACAGTGCTGTTTTGACTTTAGGATGAGAATAATGTTGATAACTCACTGCTGTTCCACTTGTGGCTAAGCAGGGTTTACACCAACTCACAAAGACTTTCCAGTTTCTCACACCTCCCCACCTGCAATGAGGCTGGGGGGCACAGGGAGCTGGGAGGGGACACAGCAGGGACAGCCTACCCCAAGTGCCCAAAGGGATATTGCATCATGGATGGTGCCATACTCAGTGTATAAGCTGGGGGCAAAGCTGGTTGGGGGCTGCCGTTCAGGCACTGGCTAGGCATTAGTCAGGTGGTAGTGAGCAATTGCACTGTGCATCACTTGTTTTCTATATTTTTTTATTATTGTAATTGGTTTTGCCCTGTTAAAGTATCTCAACCTATGAATTTTACTTTCACCTCCTCATTCTCTCCCTCATTCCACTGGGGGCAGAGGAGGAATGAACAAGTGGGTTAAACCACATTCTCTAAGTTGTTCCTTCTTAGATTTGCAAAGTGTACAGATCTTCTTAAGCTTGGAGAGAGAGAAGAGAAGCCAGCACACCCCAGAAGTAAGAGATGCACAGGAACAATGATATTGGCTGGATTATCTTTAGGTCTCATATGCAGTTAACTCAAAAGGAATACATCTTCCACAAATGTAAACATTCTCTTCCAGGGTTGTACTTGTTTAACATTCACTGCTGAATATTAGTTGTTTCCCACATATTGCAATGACACCGTGCAGTTATGCAAACACCACTACTGCACAAGAGGGTAGGTTTTAATACATGCAAATGAATTAAACTAGACATAAGCAGGTTATGAAATAATGAGAGAGTTGCCAAGAATCAAAGAAGAGATTGAATTTAACCATTATTAAAATGACAAAACTTGGGATCACCAAATGTAAACAATTTTCATCACCTAATTAAACAGCCCATTAGTGTTTTCAAAAGAGATGGCTGGCAGTGGCCACTCAGAAAAACTGTTGACTTTGCAATGGTTTGTGCTCTGAGTTAATGGAGTTGATTTCAAACAATTCCCCTATGCAATTCATTACAATCACATCAAATCCTCTATGTAGTGCTGTTCACTCTGGAATCCAACCTGAGCCCGTAGTGCCCAGCACTGGGGCTGCACCTGACTGTTGTGCAGCACCAACCACCCTGGGCATGCACAGAGCACAGGAGGAGGTGAGGGCACTGTCCATCACCTCAACAACCCTGCTGGATTAAGATGACTTAGTGTGCAAAGTAATTATATATATATATGTACACATATATAAGAAGCTGGGCTTAGGGGCAGGGAAGAAACATGGAGCCACCACTGCACATTTGATTTTGATTTCATACATACACTGAGTGAAATAATACGAAATGACAAAGCAGAATCTAAAGCGTGTGTTATAAAGTTACACTACCAATGAAAAATGAAAATCCCTAGAGAAAAGTTAATTTCCCACTGACAGGGCATTCTGCAGTTGTGAAGAACGCTCCTATCCAAAGTTTCTCAGAAGTCTCTAACCACCCACTGGCATCAATTTAGAATCAATCATAGAATGGTTTTGGTGTGAAAGGACCTTAAAGATCATTAAGTCCAACCCCACTTCCACGGGGCAGGGACACTTGCCACTAGCCCAGGTTGCTCAGAGCTCCATCCACCCTGGCCTTGAAAATTTCCAGGGATGGGACATCCACAGCTTTTCTGGGCAGCTTGTTCCAGTGCCTCATCACCCTCTCAGTAGAGAATTTCTTCCCAATATCTAATCTAAGCCTGCACTCTCTTAAAGCCATTCCCCCTTGAAGTCCTGTTCCAAGTCCCTTGTTCAAAGTCCCACTCCAGCGCTCTCGTAGCCCCTTCTGGTACTGGATGGTGCTAGAAGGCCTCCCAAAAACCTTCCCTTCTCCAGGCTGAAAACTTTCTCAACTTGTCTTCTAGTGAAGGGCTTAACCAAGACTCCCCAAGTATGTGTGCAGTCCCAGTCACCTGCTGAAGTGATTTGCCAAGTGCCTCAAACACTGCAATTCCCTTTTGTGTCACCACCCATGCCAGGAAAGATGAGCAGAGTGAGATCTGCCTGTGGCTTGAACAAAATATTGTAAAAGTTCCCCAGCTACCCATAGAGAACAAAAAATTAAAGAGGGCGAAGATTTGTTGAACCGTTCTAAATTATTGCGAGTCATTGTTTAGAACAAGCTTTTTCCTGTCGTTATCTCTCTTAAATAGCACTGTATCTGAAAATATATTTGTTTATGCAAATTGGACATCCCTCTCCTATTTGAATTAGCACCATAAGTACATTCTGTATCAGTGCAGACATACTCGATGTATTTAATGTCAACACTACTAGCAATGATGGAGATTGGAAATATTGCTCTGCTTGTTGGCCATGGAATAAATTTGCCAAACAGAATCACTGTAGCTCTAGAGTTTAAATTAATGCAAGCAACACTGTTATCAGTCGTCTTTAGCCTGCCACTCTTAGCTTCTAACAGAAACATTTAGGAATAGGAAGCATTACATCTGGCTACAGCTGCATATTACATGGTCCATTGAGACTTAGATGCTGATGGCTGAACTGAATAACAAACAGCTGGGTATAAATGCAAAGATCAGGGAATCATAAGAAAATGCTTGTATAGTATCTTTGAAGCCTCAAACACAATGATACTGTATTAGTGCTATTAGCATCACAGAATGGAATAGCCTGAGGATCAGCACTCAGCTCCTCAGTGTGGGGAAGCACCAACTTTCAGGCAGGTCGTGGCAGACTCCTTTCTGACTACTGTAATATTTATATTCAAATTGTATTTTATTTAGAAGTTGGCTGTGAAACTAACATCAATCCTGTCTGCAGTGCCAGGCAAAAGTCAGCCTTCCTCAGGAGTTAGGGGACATAATTCCTCTCCATCCTTGGGAAAGTCCCGAGGATCTTTTAAAATTAGCAAATGTATGTTCAGTGCCATTGCAAATTTACAATACAAATATCTGAAATGGGACAAGCTTGATTCAATGCAGGCACAGCCAATTTATTGAAAATTATGTTTCACTCCCCCATAGGTCTAAAAATTGCTAAGAGGGAAAACCAAGTAGCAGAGTTTTGGTGTGGCCACAGTGATGGGTCTTCCCAACCGTCCTTCAGGTGTTCCCAGAAGCACAAGCTGCTGTGCAATCCTTGCAACTCAGCAGCTTCCACTGGAAGAGGATTTTATTTTTGAGATAAAGAACAAATTATTCTATTAAATTTACTATACAGACTGCATGTTGTCAGGAGTGACACGAGACGCGACTGTCTGGCCTACAAAGCAACAGTACAGAAGGCATCAAAAGACCTCTCGAAGGCAACTGAAGAACAAAGACAAAAAAAAAATGAGTGTGGCAGAAGAGAAGACCTAAAAATTGTCACTAATTGGCATAAGGGAAGAAAAAATAGCTTGTAGTCCCTTTTATAAATAGACTGCTTGTTCAGTAAGGGAATGTGAGTAGTCTGGACTTGTAAAACCTAGAAACCTGTTTTCCTGCCTAATGGGACATCCTACAGCTCAAAGGGCACTTTGTTAACTCCTGTCCATCTCTACCAGAATTAGGAGGGAGGGGAATGCCTGGGGAAGGGGATAAGTACCCAAGATGAGTGAATATAGGTGTATAATAAGAAAAAATGAAGAGCACCTCTCCTTGTAACTCCTCTCATAGAACACACGTCTCCCTGTACCAAAGGTCTTTAGTGAATGTTCACATCTCAGGACAACTGCCACTCACATTTCTGAAGTAGTTTAAATGTCAAAGAGATCTCCCCAAAGCCTTCCTGAAAGCCCAAGGAGACATAGTTTTGAGTCCTCAGTCAAGACTGAACAGGTTTGAAACTGCTTTTTGGATTCCAATGGAGAAACAAATATTCAGGAGGATGCTGGAGATGATTTGTTGAGCAAATGTAATGCTGGGTGGTGTTGCAAGCAGAGAAAGAAAATACCTTTCTAGTCTGCCAGAGTTAAGATGGCAGACATGATGAAGAAGAAAGAAAGGAAAAATTATTCTTTAAAGGGAAATGGATAGTTATACAAACACATCATAGTTCTTAAACCTCAGGAGATGACAGAAAAGGTGTGAGGTGACACGGCATAGAAGAACACCACACATAAGAAGCAGGCAGAAACACAGAACGTTGCATCTTGACAGAAATCCATCATAAAAATGAAAGCAAAGTGGGTTATTTTCACTAATTGGAATACCAGCACCCTTTGATCTGTCTGGGTCTTGATATTATTATGTAAGAAGAAATTCCCACCACGATGCCAAAGTGGGTTTAACTTCAGCAAAGAAAGTTGCTTCAGCTTCTCTACTGGAAACAGCCTCTGCCAATGTTGAAGACAGCTCTGAGAATTCAGGAGCATTAAAGAGGCTAATGTACTTGAGCTTTGTTCTAATTACTTTTCTTAATAAGTTTTGCTGGACCACTAAGAATAGATGCTGTCCTGGGAACTCCAGCACTCAATCACCACAGTGTTCCTGTGCATAACTTGCAGCAATCAGGGAGCAGAACTTGGAGGCAGAATTACCAACTTGGGCTGCAGCTGCATGAAGTACATGGCTCTAGTTGCCCTTTTTGTTACCTGACTGCAATATGATGTTGCCCAGAGCCCTTTCGACAGAGAGTTAGATGGTCATAAACAGATATCTAATAAGACTCATACTATTTTACCCAAATTATTTTTAAAATTGATTTTAACCATAACTGTGAACCTAGGAAGGGCAACCAAATTATTACTTCCTTTAGAATAATAAAAAACAACCAGCTTGAAAGGAAAACAGTGAATATGCACTAATTTTAGTCCACACTATTTCTGCTTCTAACAATAAATTTCTGCGTTCCTGCATTTATTCTCATGGATTTACAGGCATTTGGGACCATCCCTTATTTATCTATTTATTAGCATTGATGTGATCATTCAGCACCCTCTACGCACACTCCTCGATGCAGTAAATAATAGAAACAATAAGTGCATGTGCCTTTCTATTCAAAGACATTTATCTCCCTGTATTCAGAGAGAAACTCCACTTTCAGAGGACATTCAAATGCCCCACGTGGAGGGACAACCCCACTCAGAACTGAAGTTCATAAGAGGAAAACGAATGCATGGGAGCTAGGAACACAGGTGATTGATGCATTATGATTTCATTAATTTCTACTCTAAAAAGCATACTACAGGAGATCAGGATTAGCTGCCTCCACCTGAAAATTTTATATAAGTTTCCAGTGTCTGTTTGATACAGAAAGTCAAGGATGTGTCCTTTCCACTTCTGGTTCTTCAACTACTGGAATGAAGATGGTAATGTTGATGTAGGGAAGAGGTGCTTTAATGAGATGTGCAGTTTGAGCAGCAGCACTAAAACTCCTCAGTGTCCAGGAGAACATCATGAAAACAGAATTTTCAGTACTGCTGTTTTCCTCCTGAAAAACATGGCTGCCCCACAGCATGGTGTGGTAGGATGTTTCAATATCCGTGTTATGATCTGTCTAATAAATCTTTTAATGTTGCCACCAATTGTGAATAAAATCTCAAATCCATGAAAATATTGTAAATAAGCAAACAGAGTAATTACTCCAACTTTATTTATACTCATCTGAATTACAAATTTTAGTTTGACTAGTTTCAATGGCAAACTAGTAGAAATAACAGCACTAGCTTGATTATCAAAAGGCCTTAATTTTCAGTGAAAAATGCTTTACTGCAGACTAACAGTGCTGGTTTCCTGTATCTGAAAGCTACGGTACTGGGCCTTATAGCTTGATTTTTATAAGCCTTATAATGAGGGTGGAGAGGATATACATTCCATTCTTCAGCTGCATTTTTGTTCCACAAAGACTGCAATTTTCAGTCTCTTGAAAATGTAATTATAGATAATGTTTGCATCAGTGGCAAGAACACAATGAGCACATGGGGCATGAAAACTCCACTCAAATCACATCCTCTTAGGTTACGAAGCTTGTCTTCTGCCAAGAGTGGAGGCATTTCAACAAGCTGATGTTCAGTATGAAAAGGATTGTGGTTTATACTAACCCACATATACATTCTGCTTTTACTTTTGCCATTATTCTACTCTTTGCATGGGGAACCTAAATAAACCAGAACAAAGATTAATTGAAACTACTCTGAAAATTTGAAAAGTCTGTAAAAAAATTTGAAATACAATAGCTAAAAATGTAGAGGTGTACACCTCAGTACACCTTGTTCAAATGATCATGCCTTTTGCAGTTGCAAGAGTGAATCTAGATCAGAACAAAAAGATAGCAAGTGGAAAAGTATCGAGGTTGCATGAGGGGAAGTCACTTTGAGACAAACTAACCAGCTTCAGTCTAGAAATGAGCCTGAAGGCTGCCTCAAAGCTAACATGATCATGAATTTCAGAAAGAGAAATCAAGCATTTGATTTGTTCAGAAGATCCAGAAGAGTAAATTATTTTAGGGTAAAATGAAATAGATGTATCTGATATTAAAAAAATAAATCTGTATCAGAGTTCTGCTTCATGTAAGTTAATCACTCGTAAGCAAAAGTGATCTGTGCTTCTCTATTCAGCATCTACCTCAGTAGTAAAGCAGAATAAGTCTGAGACGCAAGTGACCTTGATGCTACTGTGGTGTTACTTTGAACATATCCATCCCTTTGAGTGTATTGAGCTCCTTGACTAAGAAAATAAACCCACTTTCTAAACAAGGTTTTACACACAGAAAGAACCTACACAGTGTTCCCAAGTCCCAGAGGCGTGAGGGCAGGCAGACCCAGAGCTTGATGCCACAGAATATTCCAGCCACCACAAGGGATAAGAACAGAGGGCATTCAGCCAGCAGAGAACCTCCTCTCTCTAAAGCCCATAATTTAGCAGCAAGTGTTTCGATGCCATTAAACTTACCATCGTAACAGATCAAGATGACTTTTTGAAAAGAATTAAGAACAACAAAAATAAGAGGATAAATTAACACCTTTAAAGCCCTGAAGGCAAATCAGGATAACCCCAAAACACATTGTTATCAGCTGTAACTTTCTCTCCCTTTCCATAACTTTCTCTCCATTTCATAGAGCACTGTGATTCTTAGTGCTAGGAGCCAGTGCTTGCACTAATTATGAGTCCTAGCATGCAGCTACCAAAATACTCGTCTTCCAGCAACCCCGGGGAGAAGCACACAGTTCTGTTTCATAAGCAAAGAGGAGAATCAGACTTAAGCTCTTGTCACACTGAATATGTCCAATCAACATAAATTCTTTGTCTTTATTTGTTCGCGGTGCGTTTGGATCACAGATACAGAGTGCTTTGAAATCAAAGGGAGTCTGCCCATCGACTCAACGAGCTTTGGATTCAGTCCTTAATTTATTTATAACAACCAGTCTTTCTGGAACCTGAATATTTGAGCTGATTCTAAACCACTCGTTTTCACTGAGTTTTACCACCACTTTCGTTGTATAAAAAGTCAAGCGCTTAGAGAAAAGGTTGTAATCTACTGAGGCCTCTGTGTCTTCCTGCTGCATCACCTACCTTGGTGCTCTATATATTTACTGTAAAGGGGAATGCTGTTAATAGTAAAAGTCTCACCTAAACACCTCAATGTTGAAGAAACTGCTCACACACAAAGTCTGTCAAAGCTATAATTTAGGAGGATTGCTTAAAATTTGATTAAATTTAAGTCCTACCGAGCCTAACCAGGTCTTCTCTCAGTGCTCAATATTCCTGGCTGAAACTCCCCAGCTTGTCACACAGAATTAACAGATGCCCTTGAGAAAGGCATGTTACGTAGATCCACAGTGATTTGCATTGGGTAAGTAGGGCAGCTTGTGGTTGTGGGAAAAAAGAAAACAACATGATAGTATCGTATTTGGTTCACAACTGTAGTACAAGGCTGTTTAAAAAACAGAGCTGAGAGAACCTACTAAAACATCCACTACAAAAATGCAAGATAAACTACAATACTTTGTCAAGCAACAGATCCCCAGAAGACCTAGAAAATCATAGTCAGGGCTGACAATTCCAGTCTGCTGGGTCAATGAACACAGACAAAAAAGGTTGGTCATGCTTTCAGGGACTTTCAAAATTTGAATCAGTCTCTAGATAGTAGGAATATAAAATCATTAAGCATTTCAGATTTAAGTTCTAGGTGGTTCTCCAAGTTCAATAGGTTTCTCTTAGTTATCACAGAAGGAAGAAAACAAAGTAAATGCTTTGCAGATATTTGTAGGAACTTCTTCCACCAGAGAAGCAGGGAAGGAATCGCAGTGTTGTTTTTGTAGATATTGAAGAGATGGTGATAAGGGAGAGCAGAGCGGGGTGGTTCATAACTCACAAGGTAGGAAAGGGAAGGGAAAGCTTCTTGCTTGCAACATGTATGGATCAGAGCATGCTGAAAGCTCCCAGTATTTTAAACAAACATAAGCAGGGCAAATTGCATATTTCAGGGACAGAGAAAAATATGGCATGAAGTGGTAAGTGACTGGAAAAAGAGTCCTAGCTATAGTGATGGATTTTTAAAGTGCTACATGCTAAGCTTCTTCACTGTTTAAAAAATCCAGCTAGATCTATGAGGGTTTTCATTATTTACAGCATATTATAGAATTGAATAAAAAGGCTTTGTTTGCTGTTCTTGGCAATGTGATTATTTGCTGTTAAATATTTACACCTTTTTTTGCCCAAAGAGTTTTGGGAAAGGAGAGGGAAGTTGATTTATTTTTAAGGTTCCATGAAGCCTTCCAGGTTCACATCCAAAAATTATCAGCTGCAAGTTTGCATTTTCTGGGATTTGGGGCTTTGCTGAGCTTAAAAATAAAACCTTCATTCCTGTTAACACAAATGATGCTCCACTTTTTAAATATAACATTAATTTTAAATGATTATTTTCTCTGCTAAGTAATCCTGCATTTGCATCTTATATGAAAGCCTTGCCTAAATACATACCTTTTTCTGCTCCACAATATTAATTTTACCCAGAGGCCTGGCATCTCTCAACTCCAAATTCACTCTGCATATGTGGCTTCAAACCAAACAGGAAAATCAGAGGCCTGACTGGCTGAAGTCAGCAGCAGTCCTCTCCACTGCCCTTCCCACTTGAGAAGAAATGGAGAGCCCAGGGGTGCTCAGAGACTTTCAAATCCTCTGAAGCCCAGCAAAGTAAAGCAGTCTAAGCATCCCCTGATGTGGAGGTGAGGACGGAGAGAGCAAAGAGGCACAGAATCAGCCAAATAGTCTCTAGCTCCTGCAGAGATTCCAGGTAGTAATGTGGGCATCTGAGCAAGCTGAAAATTGTTCCTTTCTGAACTCCAGCATGTGTCTCTTGCTAGGATTGGCACGCTGTTCATCAACACAGACACACAGGCAGCAACGAGGCTGCTGCAGGACCTTTTCCCAAATCTGATAAACTGTGCATGTGGGGGAAGAAGAAGTGACCTGAAGGAGCCTGGAATAATACTTTGAAAACACAGAGATCAGCCAGTGTTCTTGAAGACTCTTTGGGGCACATTAAGCCTTGTAAGCAATATTTCTTGCTGGAATACAGGTCTCACTCCTCTGAGTGTTGGTTTCAAAGGAAGGGTTTGCACAGGACATTGAAGAGTTGCTGCTGTCTTAACTTTCCAATGACAATTAGAACTCTATGTCAACACCTATATGGCCACATTGAAACAGTCACTGCAGAGAGAAAAAAGTTTCAGAAATACTCAGAATCTGACCCTAAATCATTATGTTCTACAGTACATACTAAAGCATATATAAAGCTTCATACAATTCCAGTGAAATACCCCAGGAACAGCACAGACATGAGAATGGCAAGAAGAAGATACTGAAACTCTGAGCTTTTCCTATTCTACACAGCCTTGTCTTGAAGATAAATATATGTGGTCTACCAAGCGAGATACTAGGCTGCATTTAGGGGACAATGAAATCAGGCAAACCCAATTGTTTTAAAAATCCGTAATATAGTGCTGGACTTTCTTCGACTATATCTGAGCACGGTTATGAAGCTGCTGCATTTACTCCCTTCTCCACAGACAACAAACCAACTTAAAAGGGGAAGTTGTACTCTATCTTCTGCTGCCAAACAATAGAGATATCTGTGAAAGCTGAGAGCCCTCAGGCACTGAGATGAATCCTTCTCTCTGGCAAAGGGGAAAAGATTTGACAAGAACAGTAGAACCCCCGTGCCCCAACCTGAGATGTGTGAACATGCCTCAAAAGAATACCTGCCTAACTAAAACTGACTTATCTTCCACTTTATCATCAAGACAGAAACTCTGCTAGCAAGATAGAACAGTATCTGAAAAGTTATTTGCCTCACGTTTCCATGCTGAGGTTCACTCTGAGGCGAGCAATGAGAAAAAGGCTGCAAAAACCACGTACACGACTGCAATTCATCGTTCAGAGCTGGACAGCCTGGCATGGGATGCAAAGCCCAGCATTATGCATTCCTCATTCAAGCCAAGCTCCTGGAAACCCATCGGAAGTTTGGCTTGAACACGGACTGCAGGCTATAGTTGGTAATAAAACATCAGATAATAGTGCTTTACGTGTCCAGAGAGGTTCTCTTTTTCTAAGAATTGCTTCACTTGTCATTGATTTTTCCACATCCTGCAAAATTAAATGCTAATTTTATTCCTTCCTCTTCCCCCTGGTCCCCTCCCACTCAATACTGATCTCCAGGAGGAGCTGGCAACACTGAACTTGCCAGAAAAAGCCAGTGCTCACCTGGCAATCCTAAAAATTCAGTGCTTCGAGGAAGAAGTGGAATGACATGGGTCAGTTTAGGACAAGGGGAATGACTTCTGCATTTTTTTCCTGGAGAGATGATCTAGATCATCTGTGGTTAAACCTTAATTTGGCATTTCTGGTTTTGTCATCAAGTCTCAGAATATCCCCCCAGTCATGATATATTCTGGAATCAATTTAAAAGACTAAATGCATACCTAAAGTAATAGTTGGTGGGATTTCCTGAACTCTTTTTGTCTCTTTTTTTTTCTTGCTTGTTTGTTTGGTTTTTGTTTTGGACAGCAGGGGTTAAATGTAGTTTGGAGGGCCATTAGAATATGAGAAACTGGTTTCTAAGGAATAAGATCTTGGAAGAAGAAATTCACCTGAATTAAGAAAAAAACTGAAAGTTCATTTACTGACTAATGAAATTATCAGCTTTTCTATATGTTAATAGAGAGACATTGGAGATAAAATGAAAGATTATTTTTATTCTCCTGGAAGACACAACAAGGAGATCAACTTTTCTAAAACTCATGGTGAAATCAAGACAAACCACAGCCATCAAACTTGCAGTTTCTAGAGCATCTTGTATGAGAATCAGGTATAGAACAGGGTTTTCTTTAAGCGATAGCCACTGGGCATGGAGTGTGTTTGACAACATTTCAAACTCCTAATGCTTGTTCTACATTCCATCTGTGGTGAAATATAAAAAAAAAATATAAAAGCATTTATTGATAAAGGGCAGAACCAGATGTCTCTCTCACTAGCAATGAATTGCAGGCGAAGGCTGACAGAGCCAAGCAATTGAATGAGCCAGGAAAAAAAAAAAAAAAAGGGAAGAAGGGAATAGATCACTTGATTTTGTAGATTTGCAAATGCAGTTATCCTCTCCCAGAAGCTAATAATTTTCAGCTACTGGGTCTGTTTCAGACAAATGGAGTGCACTTATCTCCCACTAGGCCAGGCACCATCACTGGACCAAGTGCCCCTGGAGTCAACAACACAAGTGGTGGGTCAAGCAAGCTGTGGGTGTTTGGGGTTTTTTGCACCTCTGAGCAATTTAGGGCTGCAAAGCTTTTGAGGAGCAAGAAATGGGAAGAGTGCTTAAATATTAAGCAAGAAGACATTGTCATGCCTTTGGATTAAGAGGATGATAGATTTTCATTATTTTTCAGGGTTATGAAACAAAAGCTACCTCTTGTCAGCTGTGGCTTCCAATCAGACTGGAACTGCTTCAAAGCATGTAAAAGGTAGGAACAGAGCACAAGGGAAAAGCACAGCATAACCTGGGACGGAAAGGGTTGTAGCCCTCCTGTCACAGAGATACCCAGCTACACACACCAGCTGACGGGTGTTTGTATCTGGATATCCCTCTCAAAATCTCCACTGTTGTCTAGCAGTGAGTACACTTAAGTGCAAAGACACTGAAAAAGTTGTAAATTAATGTTGAAATGAATTGCTATCTGTGACTGCTGGGAGAGTGTTAGGTTTTTCTGCCAGGACTACATTTTCTTTGTCATGCTAACCCACATGAAAAAATAAAACAATAATAATAATCATAATGATTAAAAAAAAAATTGGTAGATCACTAATGCCATTTTCCTGAAAGACCAACAGCTACATCTCTGGAATAACCATGGTTGTAAACTCTAAAACCCCAGGGTAAGATCCACACAACAGTTGAAGAAATGAACAGGGATGTGACAATCATAAACCAAAATACTCAGGTTGCTGTTATTGTTTCCCTGGCAAACCTGAAGTGGCTCACTATGCATAGGCTGAGGGGAAATCAAGGACATAAATTCCCTGCATGCTCCTTTGCAGGGCATGAGTCCATCCCTGCTGCAGCGGGGAGCAGGGGGAGCTGGACACAGCTGGGCATGGGGTCTCCTTCCAGGGGAAACTGGACACAGCTCTCTGCTTCCAGACTAAGCCGAGCAGAAGTGGGCAGGAGCACGTCCCTTCCAGCCGAACTAAAGGCTGGAGCACTCATGGGCAGGGACTAAGTCTCTCCATGGTACTAAGCCCTAAGTCCTGCCCTCAGCTATGACAATATGATGCGCCTGATAGCAAGTGATGGGTACACTCACAAAATAGGATTTAGGAGGCTAGTGTAGGGTCTTTCTCACAGCTCTTACACCAATGTGTGTTTCAGAGCATCGCTTTTGAACAT
Organism: Platysteira castanea; assembly: GCA_013397175.1. Lineage (NCBI taxonomy): Eukaryota > Metazoa > Chordata > Aves > Passeriformes > Platysteira > Platysteira castanea. The sequence continues at coordinate 2,135,620 of VYXC01007878.1, forward strand.
GGCTTTAAGTATTGCCACCATTTGGCAGGCAAGGGAGAAGCTGTCCCAGGGCAGAGAACGCACTCAAGATACTCAGCCTTCTTCAGCTGAGTCGTAAGAGGCAAGAGAACGCAGCTGTTCTCATCCATATAAACTATTTTTTTTATATTTGTGTAAATTAAAAGAAAAAAAAAATCACCAAACAGGCACTATTGGTACAGTAGGCAATTCCTTTGTGAATTGGCTCATTTAGGCATTCATTTAAATACAGTAATTAAGATTTAACACAAAACAGAAGCTGCTTTCAGATGTCATTTTGAAGGCCAGATGATCTCCTCTTTATTAATATTATAATTTTAAACTATTGTCAGCTGAATTTTCAAGAATCAAGCTGTGAGCAAAGAGAATACACTACTGAAGTGTGTCCTATTTACGTAACCCAGTCTCAATGAAAATGAGAGATTGATTATAAATTTGTGACAAGAGGATGGAGAAACTGCACAACTAAATCTCAAGGTGCTTTATCTGGACGTTAGGAGGGAATTTATACCTTTGGCATCTGCCATTCACCTTTTCTATTTAACACCATATGGAAGAACACAACAGCGTTTAATGCAACATATTTCTGAAAACCTTTATAAGAAAGCCAGCAGCTTACTGCAAATGAAAAATGAAATCCTGAAGGGAACACAAGCGCTTCTCCTCCTTTCCACAGCCACGGAGAACGCAGGAACGCGTTGGAAAGCAATTAAAGTATGATGATTCTAAAGGGGAATAATTATTTCACAATTACTTGAGAACATTACATTTATTGCTCCAATTAGTTTTTATTTTCCAAACAGACATTCTTGTTCCTGCATTTTTCTTGTACCTATGGAGGTTTTTCTTGTTCTCCCACTTCTTTGCTAAGGAAAGCTCAGCCTTGCTTTCTATGTGTGTTCCCTATTTTGTGACTTTAGCCTCTGGTTAACCTTGCCCTGCCACCAGTTTGTTTTAATTAAAGGAAATCACGTCAGGAGATGCAATGTACTTTGTAACTATATGAACATACAAGAAATAATTCACTATAGGAAACACAGTGTGTGGAAACGGAGAAAAAAAGAAAGAAAAAAAACCAAAACGTCGTCTCTCCACTTTAGAAGGAAAGAAGTTCTATAAAACAATGATTTCTCTGTAAATTGTTGTCTTGCCAAAGCGTACTCTTTGTATTCCAGGTGCTTTTGAAAATGAAAAGATTTTGTACACCTTTCCCCTGTACCAGTTTGGTCAAATAGTCTTCAATTAATCCATGAATTAATCATGAAATTCGAATAGTCCAAATGCTCATAAGATATCAAACATCCTAAAATGCCAATGAAATATTTAGAGTTATCAAAGTTGTTAGAGCAATCATAACTGATGATTAATTTGGATGATGAATACGTGTGGGGGAGGCTTAAAACTTGTGAGATCGTATCATAGGAAGTGAAAGATATATTTAAATATTGATGTGCTGAGAGTTATCGTAAGTTAACTTCTGAATGAGGTTCTAGAAAAGATGATGGGGAGAAGGACACCATGAAATTGTAATTACTTAATAGACATCCAAAGATTTATTTTCCTTTCTGAAGCTCCTTGGCAACAGTCAAACATTTTCTTCTTTTTTTTGCTTTGCTTTTCCTCAGTAGTGGCCCAAGGAATCTGTCATGCAAGTAACTTAAGTAAAAGTCATAATACTTAAAATAAAGCTATTACTGAATCAAAGTTAGAATAAAATGCCAATATAAGGATGAAACTATGGTCTTAAAAATACCCAACTACCTACTTTTGGTTAGCAAACCATGGTTTGATATTCTAGATATAAAAAAGACCAGATAGCGGAAAAATTATTTTTGACAGCATGTTGAGCTTCCGTGCAGTGAAAATTAAAAACATAAATTTGTTATCTCCAGTTTTTGCTAAAAAAAAGTTCTATTTTGCAGGTTTAGTGCAGAAAAGGAAGTTTTAGATTTTAAAGTGCAAGCATGCCCTGTGAATGATGACATCTCTTATTTACCAAAGAGCAAGTACAAACAAAAAGTATCAAAAATTGATCTTCACTGGCTTTTTAATCGGCATATTCCACGTATATCTGATTTTGACTCCTCTTGGATTAGAAGAGAAAGAAATTCAAAGGCTAAATATTTTTTGACATTACTGCCTTGTAACCCATGCAGTTGCATGCACACTGTTGAAGAACAACGTATTTTATTGGCATTATGTCCAGTTACCAAAAATTAAAGTAGAATTTGAGTTTGTTTCAGAAGTAACAGACACTGATACTCATTTACATTAAAGATAGTACCAGAAACTGAAATGTGGAATATGGAATGGAAAAACTTTCGTTGGTATTGCAAAAATCAACATGGGGGGGTTGGGGGGGATGAGTATTTAATCCTCAAAGCAACCACTTCACAATCATCCAGTTGGCATGTACATGTAAGCCAGTGAAATCAGCAAATTACACTGAACTCAGATTTTATAACCTCACTTAGTAACCATTAACCCTCTCCTGCCCTGTCCAAACACACACACACATTTCATCTCTATGTTTCACCTACATACATCTATGTATTTTCCTCAGAACTGCCTCTTCCCCGCAGTGCACAACAGCAGTCAAACAATTCCTGATCCTTCCCAGAGCACTAACCAAGCAGGGATCTTTGCAGGCATTTACCATGGTTAGAGCATCCAGCTTGCCATCTGCCCTCAAGAACAGAAGTTCATGCATCTTTATGCTTTATATGTTAGAGTATCTATTTTCCAATGCCATGTCATTAATTAATTTTTACTAGTAAACTGCCATTCAGTAACTAACCAGGTACACTGATGCCATGCATACAGTTTAATTATACACAGTCATGCTCAATGTATCTGATGTTCTATTTTACTTCCATTTAGCTATATAGTAACAGCAGCAAAATTTGAAAGGAAGCAACGTTTAAGAGCCGTTAACATTCTCACAGAGGTAAAAAGTGTTTTAACTTTGCAATTATCAAGCTGGCAGTTAACTTCCACACTAGGTATGCACTGAAAGTTATTCCTGGAAAAATTCCCTTTTTCTCTCTTGTTGAAAGAATGGATGATTCTGAAAATAAATCCCTTTACAAAGAACTTTTAAATGCGCAAAGAAGAAGTGCAAATGATATTGTATGCTACCAATTTCCCAAAACATCTGATACGCCACCGGCATATTAAAAAAACCAAAATCTAGTTTTGCCAATTTGTGCTGTGAAAGAGAAGTGTTATACATATATTTTGCTAATTGCCTCGCTCTAAAATAGGAAATTCCTTTCTGCTAAAGACTGAACTGAGCTACACGGAATGGCTGGAGCAGATGGCGAGGTTAAAAGTTTTGAGCAGCGTGGTAACTCGGAGCGTGCTCTCGGATGCTCCGCACCACCCCGCTAACGCTACTGGCGGCTCGCCGCTCGCCTGGGGGGGCAGCTGAAGGGGAAGGTGCTCGTGTGCCCCTGACCCCTGATGCGTAATCAAACTGCATCCTCGTCAGCACTGATTAGTCCAGAGAGCTGGGGACTTGCAAATAAATGTATGTCACCACTTGGCTAAGAAGGACAAGATAAAGATGGTTTTAAACAGCGAATGGCAGAGTTTTAGAAAGGCAGTGTAGCAAAGCTCACACACACAGCATTTAGTTTCATGACTATTTTTGTTAGGAATAGAAGCTCCCTGAGTTATTGGCAATTTAGCCTCAATATTAATTTGCATGCGTGACACATGTTCCCTTGAAATGATACCATCTCCACAATTACTTAGATCAGCAGCAAAGCAAGGTTTGGTTAGTACAAGGAAGCACATCACATCACGACCACTGATGATACAGGACATAAAGTTTTTTTTCCTTCAAGAGATTACTTAGTCACCCCTCCCCCCAAAAATACATGAGGAACCAGCGCTAACCCTACAAGGACGTGTGCATTTAACAACTCCATTATCAAACTTCTGTATTTCGAGATCCACTTCGGAGCTGACATTTCTCTAGACTAATTTTTGTATCTTTGGACACACATTAGGATTTGCATCTAATGAACGCTGACTGTGTTTCAAGCTGTGTTAAAATATATTATGGATGCTTCACAGAGAAAAGAAATATGAAGAGAGCGATGCAGAAGAAAGAGTTTGACGTGGTACTCCCCCACCTTGAGGGGCAAGTTAGAGATAAAGTTATATAAGCTCAAGTGACAACAGGGCATCATCAGCCACAGCTAATAGTGCCTTTGAGCTTGGAGACGTTTGTTAGCAGGATCTTTTCTGACTGCCTGGAAGGACAGCAGGTAGAAAGTCTAATCAAAGCTGAGATGATGAAAACAAGGGGATGCTCGGCTGTGGCAGGTCCCTACAGAGGGCTGCAGAGCAAGAGATACCAATGTTCAGCTGCTACTTTGTACCCTAATGATCAAACCTCTGCAGTTTTTCTGCAAACGGGAGAAATTGACAGCACTTTTACCAAAACGGACTAATGCCAATAAAACCCGGGATTTTACAATGGGAAGAGCAAAACACAGCACAGAACTCTTTCAAATTTAAGATCACAAATTTAAGACAAGAGGCAGCATTTACACACTTCACTGTCCTTCAAGGACTTTAAAAATAGTGTAAGTCATCTGCACCAAGTAACTTCCCCCCTGACTCCTGCCCCTCTCCCACACACTCACTAAATCTCAGCTGTCTGAACAACTGGCCACTACTGAATGTCTCCATGCAGAACACTGCTGGTGCAAAGGAAAGCATTCCACCTTAGAGAAAGTTTGGTTGCCAGTAAAAAAAGCAATAAAAGTCTGAATAGTCTTAGATGGGGGCACAGTATGCAACCCGATTTGTGCAAATTGCAGGTGACACTCTCTGCTGTACACACGGGTTTATTTACACTTGTAACTTAAGCGCTGCCTCAACCGGAACAGCTTCAGTACAGTCAATGCCAAAGCCTCTCGCTTCATTCTAATGTAACTCAAACCACATTTGTTATCCTGATGAAAGAAGAAAAAGCAACAAAATAAAAGATATTGTGGATACTGTAAAAAAATGCAACACAGTCCTCACACTTCGTATCTTTCAGCAGATGTCTATTTCATCATTACTAGCTTTTACTTTCTCATACAAGGCTTAGATTACCTGAAAATACCTGTCAGTTGGCAATGCCCAAGAGGATGATAACAGAAACTTTCAGATCGAGATTAACAGAGCAGAGCTGGGCTAGGGGAATACTTCTCCTTCTGAAATTCCAGCATTCAGCGCCTTCCAATACATCTCATCCCCACTTCAACTGCACGTAAAACATCCATCCTCACCCTAATTAACACTCGCCGTACCAGGCAGCTGTCGGGGACGGTATGAAAAAAAAAAAAAAGAGCCAAATCCTTGCTTTCTGACTGGTACTCCCAGCGGATGCTTAGTATTTCATCTGAATTTGAGAACTGATTAAGATTTTGCAGGGGCATTTTTATTCTGCCGGGAAGGAGTGAGGAGACACGGGTGGGTCCGGGCTGGGTGCAGGGGACAGGTGTCTGTGGAGGGCTCCGCTGGGCACGGAGGGGAGAGCGCTCAGCTACGCGCGACCGATGCGCGTTTCTCCACGTTGCATCATCATCAGCGGCAGCCGATCACCCCCGCGCTCGCCCCGCGCCCGCCGGCACCGACCTGCGGGACGCGGAGCACCCCGGGAGGGGGCACGACACGGGGACTACCAAGTGACTTGGGAAGGGGGGGCTGGGGGTACGAGTCCCCATTGCCCTCCCGCGGAAGGGCGGGCAGTGCGGGAGGGACCCGGCCGGAGCCCCGCGGCGGGGGCTCGGTGCCGG
>VYXC01007878.1:2141584-2155657 GCA_013397175.1 Platysteira castanea
GCGCCGCGGCGGTCGGCGGGAGGATGCGGCGGGGCGCGGCGGATCCCACAACTGCGCCGGGCGGCGGAGCGGCAGGCACAGGTGCGGAGGCCTCCCCGCGGCAGCCGCCAGCCCCGGCAGTTGTCACATTTCTCTCCCCCTCTCGGTTTTTTCCGCCAATCNGCCGCGGACAGCCCTGCGCGGGCACTGCCGGCGGCACACGCGGGCGGTTCGCACGGGCACGGCGCTTCCCAGTGCGGCCGGAGCCAAACTGGGAGCACTGGGAAGGTTTGGCCAGGTTCTGGGTGCGGGCTGTCTCCACTCAAACTCCTGCCATTCAGACCTCGCCAGTCTTTTAAATGCTCAGAGTGATGTTACTGGCTGGCGAGAGACTAGTAGTAACTCTGTCCTCACTGATCAGAAAGAGGGATTTAAATAACTAATGACGGCAAATCCTTTCCCATGGCTGTAACCTCCCAAAAACCCATTCCCAACCTCGCTGCTCTCAGAGTTGGCCGCACTCAGAAGTGTCACCACCAAGATGCACACGAAATTCCACGAATACAAATAGCTGGAGCCTGCCCCACCCCCCCACCACTGCCCCCTGAAAATCTGTATAAATTTTCCTTTCCATCTCCAAGACCTACTTGCTTCAATACAAAGCCACTCCAGGCAAAAGAATATTAACATATTTACAAAGATTACTGGATGATCTGAGCAGTCTAGGCAGACAGAACGTTCCTCTCCATTGTGTGTGCTTCTTCATCTGAATCTCTCTCTAGGTTTTATAATTTGATTTGTTATGGATAATCAACACTTGCAAAAAGTAACAAATGCAAATTAAAACCTACTATGCTTAAACTTTTCAAAGAGCATTCTAATATAAAAATTAAATTGATCCATAAAACATGTGTTATCAGGCCAAGTTTTATTTAAATTTTGACCAACGTTGATTTGATAGGAAGAAAAATACAGAATGGGCAAATGTTTAGGGTCCAGTTTATTGCACTAAGAGACTTTTCAATTTTAAACAGTTAAAAGGAAGAAAAACCCCTCAGGCTACTAGAATTTTTGCCTACTTTGCAAGTCTAAAGAAAGAAAAGATTCACTTGGCCCTCAGCATAATCCTCATAGGACAGCTGCAATCCTGAACAGATATCTATAGTGTTATTAATCTGCTCTGCTCTATATGTTCGCATACTGTCCTCATCACCATGGCACCTAAACATCCACGTAGAAAGGGACAAAGCAAAGCTATGGCTCCTCTTTACTAAATTCATGGTGACTCCTTTATGCCACCCATCCATCACGGCGTAGGACTGACTATACAGTGGATAAAAAAATTAAGTGCAAAGTCCAAATGAAAGGAGAAACCAGCACAACTTTCTCCAGCTGGATATAGCCACCTGGTTTGTGATCTGGGGCCTCCATGGTGGTTAATCCGGCCCAGAGCAGAGTTGGATTAACTTTCAATTTCAAAATCTTGCCACTGCAGAAGGGACAGGTTTTAGCTCAGAAGAAATACAGGCAGCTCAGTCAGGATGAAGATATTCTTTTAACTAAGAAGTCTCCACCCCCACTTCACCCTGTGCGGCTGGATCTGCACCTCTTCATCATGAGTTTTTTTGGTACATGCTAAATCTAAGGGACTTCAGTCTCACCAGCCTATCGCTTGTAAGGAACACAGTCCCACTGCTGCTGACTGAAAAGTAAATCCATGCTTCGCACAGGATGCGAAGAGGGAGGAGGAGAGGATCACAAATAATTTTGCCTAAAATCTGCATACGAAATAGAGAGATCTTTATAAATTTGCCCCATTTTGCAAGGTGTAAGTGCTTAAAAATGCTTCATTAAAACGTATGTTCTTTTGAAATATTTATTTTCCTTTTAATTACATGTGAATTAGCTGGAAGAAGCTGTAGGGAAGCCCTCTTACTGACTTAAGCCTTCTCAGCAGTTTGTTAAATTCTAGCCTCAAATCCCTTGAGGGAATAGTGGATTCAAAGCAGCTTTTAATCATACTATAAGGAGGGTGAAGTAGTATGTAAGTAGGTCATAGAGAAAGCATTACAAGTGCATAGGTTATTGCTTTATTTAACAACTACAGTGTAACACACTTTTCAAAGCACATTTGCTTTTGCCATTTAAAAGTTAGAAGCAGGAACAGGGTCAAATGCAAAAAGAAACCCTCTCCATAAAAGATACCGAGATACGACTCAAGGAGAGCTTAGAGGGAAAAACTGCATTCGAATAATTTGGTTCTCAAACATAAATTATGTAGTGTCTATGTATGAATTAACTCTCGATGGCAGAGGGTAAGTCGTAAGAAACAAAAACCCCTGATTGTTTCACCCACTGTTACAGGCTCAGCTCTGTTATTTGTTACATTAAGCCAGCTTCTTGACCAGCACATGAGTGCAAATAACAACTTTTATTAAAAATTAAGGGAAAAATGGAAGCTCTGATGTGTTGCTACAGTACAGAGCGAAATGGGGAGCGAGAGTGGCAAGTGAAGCTGCCTTAATTTTCACAGCATAGATCAGACAATGCCTCTAAACACTGCCTTAGAGAAGCTGCATTATTGCTACCCACCAATATTAAGCTTTTTCAACTGGTGGAGCATATGGCAGTTTTGAGGGAGGAACCTAGAATTTGGAATCGTCAATTCTCGGGCTTTAATCCTATTCCAGCTACAAATGATGCCTCCTATCCCTCCTCCCCTCGTTTCAGAGGCCCAGACCCTCTTTGGCTCGTTTATTCTTTGTCCCTCAGTTTCTCCATCTGTCTAAGTGGGGCAGATGAAGCAGTTCCACCTCACCTTTGCAGATTAGTCACTGTTCAAGCAGCTTTTCAAACAGAGAGCTACATGCAGTTTCTCCAGACAGCTCAACCTTTGAAAATCACACACCTCTTCAGAGAAAAAACAAAACAAACCAAAAAATCCCGCAAAAAGTTCAGCTGCAGAAGGCCGGGACTGAGCGGTGACTTGTCGGGTGTATGAGCTCACTCTGACGTCACTGCCCGTGGCTTCATTCAGCGAGTGACAAAGAGAGCAGACATCCCCTTCCCTTCTGATCCCAGAGCCAAATCCAGTGTGGAGCTCACATCACGTCCCCTCTCCAGACCCCCCTCCTCACCCTATCCTTAATTGCCATTCTTTCTAATCAACAGTTTTGGGCCAAGGAAATGCTACCATTGGAAGCACTTCAAGGGAAAGTTTCTGAATGACTTCACTCTCTCCCAAGCCTGCAAGGCAGTATGAAGAGAGTTCAAATCCTCTGCTTTATTCCCCCCTAAGCCAATGAACATGCTCGGGATTCAGCTTATCTCTGGCATCAAAGCAAGTTTCTAACAGAGGCAGCAGAAGCAGAGCTCAGCGACAGCGGTGTAAATTTGGAGCGGGCTCAAATGACTCCAGTGGAATCACTCAGGATCTTCCACTAATGCGAGGAGGAACAGGAATCTGGTCCAGCTAGGGTTAGTGAATGCAAACAAGGTGTTTGCTCTCTTTCACAGAGAAATAACTTTCCAGCCAAGCCATGAGCCTGGAAGTGGTGGTGTGACTAAGAGCAGACAGTACAGCATTTTGGTCTGTGTAATGGGATGTTAGCCTACCTGCCTATAAGGGAGGGACCCCATCAGCTTAACTCTTAGTAGCAGACTTCTGGAAGGGCAAGAAGGGGAGGGGGCATGAAGAAAAAGCAAAGCAAAGCACACGAGCACAAGTGACACAAAGCACTTGGGCAGAACTACAGAATGGTGTAAAATCATTAACAATTAAAGCAAAAAGTAGTGCATTTCCTTGAATGGTAAAAAGTAGTGGATGCAATTCTACACCATTTTACCATTTGTGATTACCTGGAATAAAACTGTCTTTGTCAGTTATGTCTGACACTGGAGTACAATTTTGCATTATGAAGCCTTAACCTTTCAGTAAGGATTTTGTAAAAACACACAGCAGTCTTCCACTCGTCCTATTTTGAGAAATAAAATAACTTGCATATAACTGAAACTCTTTTAAAAAGAAAATTAAAATATTGGTTAAAGCTGATCAATGAATTTTAAGTATTGAAATCTTAGAGGCTTGTGAGGCCCCCTCCGCTTCCGTAGGCTACTGTAGCTCATCAGTATCTTCAGAAATAAACGTCATTTAAAATTAGCCCCGTGAAAAGGTACCTCAAATTAAGCATTTCTAGAGCTTTCACTTGAAGCGCATTGATATTATGTAAACTTGGTTGCTATAGTAAAACTTCCCACTCACTTCTCTTTTTTTTCCCTTCCTATTTTATACCAGTGATGAGGTGATTTCATCCCACTGTGGGGAAAGGGCCTTTGTTCCATTTTGTGGGTAATAACTCAATCTTTCCGAAAACAATTAGGCGACATATCATGGCACAAGGCAGATGCTACGTGGAATGGAGGGTTTTTTTTGGAAAGGCCTTTAATTTGGAGGAACACCCTGCCTTGTGAACAGCACTAAGACACATGGGACAGTCAGTCATCACCCTCAGGTGCAATCCTGCACAGGGTTAGTGCTGAGCAGAGGCTGCCCAGTAACCTCTGCTCCCATTGGGCTGTTTGTGAGCTCAGCACTACATTTAGAGAATACTGAAGTAAAGCAGTAACAAGCAAATTTTTGCAAGACCAAGTCTTACTGTCCTGTTATTTATTTGTGGTCCTATTGAAGAGCATCGCTATTGATCTACAGGTGTTACCTTTGTGTTAGTGCCTTGTGCATATGACACAAGACCAAGGCTTTTGTCAGCCCAGTCTTATCTTGACTTGGCAACAGACATTGACTGTTTTTTTCATTTTTCTTTCTTTCTTTCTTTTTTTTTTTTTTTGGTGAACTACCTTATCTTCTCACCTGCTGACTATCAACAACCACTCCCCAAAAAGGAGAGAACCTGGGATACTGCAAGCACTGGACAGACCTGATTTCCTACTAGAGAGCAGACATGTAATTTATAGTAAAAGAAGACACCTTTCTAAACAGCCCTGGAAGAGGGAACTGAATATTCTTGAACTTGGCTATTACATTATCTTCATGTGAAAACCTATAATCTTGTATGACTTAGGATAGGAGAAATCACACATCTCGTGCTCTTATCTGTGTTGCTCCATCCTCACAATGTGCAAAAGCCCCACCTATGCCTTCACAGAGCAGGGTGAAAATCCCACAGCAAAAAGAAACCTTCCTCCCTGCCATCTACACCCACAGGAAGAACTACTGGAGACACAAAAATCTCTCTCATTTTATATAAACTTGTGTTGTCTGATTTTTGCCCACCTGGAGAGGCTGGTTATTAGCAAAAATGCAGGATCGGGGAAGTGGATGGTGAGGATGACCTGGATCAGGAGGTGATGCTTGAGGGCATCTCCAACTCCAAAAGCCCCAAGCAAAGGTAAGTGTGGAGTTCTAACATGGCAGCAGCAAAGAAAGAATGTGGGTAAGGGACATCAGAAGACACAAGAAGCCAAAAGGAGAACTATTCTGAAAAACAAAATGTAAAGACATCTGGGGGGTTTGTTACAATATCTGAATTAACCTACTGTGCTCCACTTCCAGCAGCAGGATCCTTATGAGCTTAACCTTCATCCTCCCTTCTCATTCACTTCTACTGCATGTTTTACTTTCTTTTGCACTGCAAATGATTGGATTTCACCTTAAACTTGAATTGCGGCATCTTTAAGGCAGGAAATTTCACAGGTCTTCTTTTTTCATTTGTGCATGAAGTGCCTAGCATGCATGTCAATCCTCAAAAACAACAATCACCCTGAAAATATGCAAAGTAGCTATCTTTGTTTCCCAGACAGAAACTATTAAATATCAGACATGAAGGACATAAAGAAAAGGCTCCTGCAGTAACCGCAAGGCATTTGGATGTGCAGAAAACTGCACCATGCCTGGGTTTGGTGGTTTGGGGTTCCCCCCCGTTAAATGAACAGTGTAAGGACTGCCACATAAGCCAGATCAAAAGGTGCACCTAGTCCATGATCCTGCCTCTGATAATGGATGGAAAGAGAAAGAGGATGAGTATGGCAAGCGCACTGTGATCCTTCACACTTTCCAGCAGCTGGTGGCTGAGGGACTTCCTGGAGTCAAGAGTGGCATCTGAACCAAGATGTTTAACCAGCTCAAGTCACTGATTCAGTTTTTCCACAAATTCTCTGTCTGAAAGGAACATTGATGAAGTCATGTTTTTTTTCTCCCAGAGATACCTGTTAAATGTGCCATTCTTAACAGTTTCAGAGATTTGGGGCTCAGTACAACAGACAGGAACATTGATTTTTTCTGAACCAAAACATTTAACCCAACTTAGTGTTTAACATAAAATGTTTCACTTTGAAAGGTCACAATAATTCATCTGCAACTTCTAAAGAAAAACTCAATGCCTTGATTCAAAAATTTTGTAAGAGAAAAATGCTAGAACCATGAGGTTCTTGGGGGAAGCATCTAGTTTGGCATTGTTTTGTTAGGAAGGCTCTTTAGGAAAAATTTTGGTCACTTTGGATTGCTTTATTCAGGGGTGGGGGTTAACTGAGTTTAATGTATGTTCATCAGCCGTGCACAGACAAATCTCCATATGATTCATTGGAGCATCACTGCAGAACACCTGGTGTTGCCAATGCAGTTCTGTTAGTGTTTTGTTATTTTTAAAGGGGGTTATATAACTCTCTCATTAAAATTAAATGTGGGCAGAAATGATGCAGGCAAATTCTTAAGCTTCAGAGTGAGCTTCCTCACAGTTTAGCAGAAGAAAGATCTTTTTTAGGCAGAAGGATAATGAAATCAAGAGGTTGTATCATTGAATTTAGATACTCTAAAATTTTAAGTTTTCTGATAATTGTCTGTTTCTTTTCTAGAGGCCCTCAATTCCTCAGATGCTGACCTGCAGCTTCCAGGGAGAGCAGGTGCAGGATTTGAATCTTAAATTCACTCTGTAGCACAGCTGTGCTATCATCTACAGGTATCTACACGTGCAAAGTTCAATTTCTATATTTGAATACCCTTACTTTTCACTATTCTATTTGTAATTTCCCCTATCCTCTCTCTGATTTTCTGGATTTTTTTTTCCCCTTCCTCAAACTCTCTGCTCTCTCTTCCTCCTGGTGACAGACTGTTGTCTGGAATCCTCAAAGGCTGCTCTTGAGGATGACCTGCTGATTTGCTGCCATGGGAACTCCAGAGCAAGGACAGCATTTACCCCTCGCACACCGAAGGGCACAAGCAACAGTTCCCTGTGCTGCCCTCCTCGCTGGTTAAAGTTTGCCCTCCTCTGTTTCACAAGGGGCATTGGGAGGCTGGGCCTTAAATACCAAGTGTGTTGCAGCCTCTGCAGTGTCCAGCAGCAGCTGAATTATTTGGAGGAAGATGGAAAAGTCTAATAGCCGATGTGAGCATGCAAATTGCTTTTCGAAACTAGTGGAGAAAAAGCTTGAGCAGCAAAGCATCAGAGTTGAGGAAAACCCACTCTCATATAACATCAAAAAGCATTATATTCATATAAGTGCTGTATTTAAAACTTCCTAAGCAATTTTATTGGTAATCTTATTCCTTTGAATCAGAGAGAGTTAACTTAAAAATTGGTTGTTTTAACCCGAATAAGGGACGCAGGGTAACACATCAGCACACTGAGTGTGCTACATGGAGAGACAAGCAAGTAGTTCTCTCCACCCCCCACCCCCAAACAGAATTTTGTGTGTTTTAATTGAAATAGAAAGATGATTTTTACTTGGCTGCATTTTACAGGGCAGCTTGCGATCCACGCTGTGTCAGTCTTGTCAGTGCACTGGCAGATTTACAGCCCCACGGTCCTTTCCTACAAGCACAGGCTCATAACAGCCTAATCCAGTAATGTGGGCTTAATGCACAATATAATTTCACGAACCACCTAGAAAGTGAGTGCAAATCTGGGAGTCGGTGCTTTCCAGAAATGTCATTTTAGTCATTAGTTTAGAAATGCTGAAGATGGATCTGACTGATACTAGCCCACGGAATGGTCACTGATCCTTACACTATCAGAGAAAATAAAGTTGTGCGTGAGAACAGCTGAAATCCTTTTTACATCCCGCTTGAGCTGATTACTAGTTATGCTATCTCAGTCTCAAGACTGGAGTGAGAGATGAGAAAATTAGAGTCCAGACAAAGATTTACACAAAATTTAGGAGAATTCCTGCCCACTTCCATCCAATAAAGATAGTTAACCTTCAGTGCATCATTAACTTGCCAAGAACAGTACTAAAGTGACTTTAATTGACACATTTACTTCTGCTTCAGGGTGAAATAACACAGAAATAAAACAAAATGTGAAAAAAAAAAAAAAGCTTTTTGCCACAGCAAGAATGTTAGAGGGGGAAAAAAAAAATCCCGTTTTTATTTCCTCTGTGAGGATGCCAGCAGTCTTGTTTCATAAACTCCAGTGATTCATCACCATCCCAGGCAGCCAATCATTCCACAGGTCAAGTAGAAATGGGCTGTAGAGCCAGCAACTCCTGCTGCCCTGATAATGCATGTCATTCCAGGCATGGCGACATGCTTTCTCAACAGCTGCCATTTTCAGTTACCTTTTCTATGGCTGACATACAAGTAAATGTGTTGGAAGCAGTAAAACAGTCATAGGAAAGCAGTTGTAAAGATAAATAGCACCTGCACGTGATAATCTCTAATGTCATTAGAAAGGAAAGAAGGATATGTTTTGAAATAGAATTTCTTTCCTCTGAAAGCATCACTTGACTTGGGGGGGTTATGTGTGTGTGTGACTGAGAGGGGGGGTTCTGTAGGTTTTTTTTTCTTGAATTAACATCCAGGCATTCATGTTGGTTATAATCTTAATAGATACAACTAGGGGAAAAGGAAAAAAAAACCAAAACCCAACAACAACAAAAAACAATGCAAAACCCCAGGCACCCAGCATTAAATATAAAATCCTTTTGCAAGTCACTTGTGAGAAAGATTTTGTACTGCTGGATTTTGTTTGAATTCAGTAATGCTCACTTTAAGAAACACGACTGCTCTAATTGAGGGAAAAGAAAAGGATTTTCTTCAGTCATTTCTTTTCAGTCTTTATTCTTATCATCTAACTTAAATTTCATGAACTACTTCTTCAATAACTGTCCTCTGAATCATATGTAGTTGAATACTGTTTTGCAGATGGAAACCGAGTGGTAGTTGTGAGGGCACGGGATTATAGAAATACACACTTTCAATGAAAAATGTTTAAACTGAAGTGCACACACGTATGCGTGCACACAGATATAGATGTGTGTTAGAAACAGAGCATGTGTAGTTTATGTACATGCACCATGTAAAGTCCCTGTGCCTGAACACAAATGGAGAAAAAAAATAAAATAACTGTTCCAAATAACAGTGCTGGAACCAGATTTCAAATGCATAAGATTATTCATATTAATTTATGATAATCTACAAATGAATGCGGCAGAGACAGTACAGGTTATCCAAAATGGTACCTGCATTTATTGAGAGACTACCACAAAATATCTTGATGACAGATTTGGTTGCATCTTCTAATACTCCCTGAATTAATATAATGCAAAATATAAAGTAAAAGCTATGTTTCCCCTTTGGAATGACTGGCTCTTGAAATGCCAAAGGAAAGCCAAATGTTTCTCTCCACACAAAGTCCTCTTAGACATCTTGCTTTCAGATTTCATCAACTTAGGTGTTTTCAAGGCTGTAAGCAGTGAACTTTCCATCAGCAGCATCTTCAGCTAATTAACCCTCCTGATTACAATAATTAGTATTGATTCACTCCTGAATGACTTCTTAAGTATTCAAGCACAATCTACACTTGCAGTAAAACTTCTAGATATGAATATTAATTGAACACTTGCTTTGTTTTTCAGCCCCAAAGGTATAGTTTGCAATCTTATATAGAATAGAATCATAGATTGGTTTGGGTTGAAAGGGACCTTTAAAGGTCATCCAGTTCCAACCCCCATGCCATGAACAGGGACACCTTCAAGTAGCTCAGGTTGCTCAGAGCTGTGTCCAGTTTGACTGTGAATGTTTCCAGGGATGGGGCAGCCACCACCTCTCTGTGCACCCTGTTCCAGTGTTTCACCAGCCTCATTGTGAAAAATTCCCTCCTTATGTTTGGTCTGAATCAACCCCATTCTAGTTTACAGCTCTAATCCCGTGTCCCATTGCAACAGGCCCTGCTAAGAAACCTTTCCTATAAGCCCCCTTTAGTACTGAAAGGCTGCTCTAACATCTCCCTGGATCCTTCACTTCTGCAGGCTGGACAACTCCAGGTCTTTCCAGCCTGTCTCCTTAGGGGGAGTGTTCCAGACTGACCATTTTTGTGGCCCTCCTCTGGATCCAATCCAACAGTTCCATGTTGAGGACTTGTTGAGGACTTCACATGCGGAAAAACTACCACAGGTGGAATCTCATGAGGGCGTGGTAGAAGGAGAGAATCACCTCCCTTGCCCTGCTGGCCACCCTTCTCCTGATGCAACCCAGAGTACAATTGGTTTCCTGGGCTGTGAGTGCACATTCCAGCTTACATCCAACTTTTCACCGCCAAGTCTTTATCTGCAGGGCGGGTCTCAGTCCCTTCATACTTAAATTTGATAACAGAAACACGTCACTCTCTTTCTCTTTTTAACAAAGAAAATATTAGCAGGTTGATGATTGTGGTTCATGAATATGAAAGTAAATAAATAAATAAATAAATACACACTAAGACTCCTGGCTAATAAATAAATATAATTCAATTCCATTTCCCTATAGAAGCATGGAAAGCCAGGTCCCAGGTTAAGACCTATCTTGCTCTTCTTCTAACAGGTAGGGCTGAGGGTGTTCGTTTTGACATCACACCTGGTCATTGCAAGAACAAATAACAACTCCTGTAGAGCCTGATTTACCTCTCTTAGCTCTGTTGTGGAAACAGATGTTGCCAAGTTTGACAACTGCAAGGCACCACATTGCTTTGTGAATGGATGAGATTCAAAACAGGCAGCGCTGAGGACACCTCCGATGTTCAGGCATAAGATCTCTAAACCTACACTGTCTTTCAAAAGCCAGTACTTCCGTTAAACAAGCTAAGAAATTACTTGTGTTACTGCTTTGCTTCACCTTCTTTGATGTTAATAATAATTGTTATGGCTCAAAAAGCAATATTTCAGTAAATATGCATAGAGATTTTTTTTTTGAGGAGGAGGATTCACACAAACTAATTCAAAAATCTGTCTTTGATGTGAATGCAATGTCAGAAAACACCCTTGGAAAAGAACAAAGTAATTTTAAATCCAAGACAAAAAAAATCATAGTATATGTATTTTATGCAACATTTTATCTGAAAACATAAAAACTACAGTAAGTTTGGTAGGAACTCACCTGTCAGCAGAGCGCTTAGAGAACAGTTTTAGTATTGAATAATCCTTAAAAGTGGTGGTTGGTTTTGCTGCCCAGGTGCCTGTTGGTGGCTGCTACAGACGTGGCATTCGCGCTGCTCTGGGCTATCACTAAAGGGGCATTTCCACGTAACTGAGAGTGAGGGACTCACTTTATTGTCACTCACAAAGGGCAGTAGCTGCTAGAAAGCTCAGGCTGCTGCAACACGACATGATTAAAAAAATAACTTTATAAAAACATGCCACTGTTTTCCCCCTCCAGTTCTGGTAGAGCAGAGCAGTTGTGAATGAGTTAATGTTTGTCTCGAAGTTCTCCCAAGGAAGTGAATTATGTCATGGTCCCATTATATTAAACACCATCCTTGCTTTCTTCATGTTTATGCACAACACACAGCATGCAAGTACTACCTGATAATCCATAACCTCTTGGCTTCTCAAGTATTTTATGTGATACTACCTTTTTGTTCACATAAACTCTTTGCTATTGATTTACAGCATCTCAAGACTCAAGGGAAGAAGATACAATGACAAAAAAAAAAAGCAAAACAGCATAGCAAGTATTTTAGTCTCCCCACAAAACATTTTTGTGTTGAAATACATGCTTTAGAGGGCTCTGACTGCTACCGATAAATCCTTAATGTCTTTTTGTTTTAAGTAAGGGATCTGAGAGACCCCTCCACCCATATAAATCATGCACTAGAGTCCAGTTTTTGAAAAAGCACAAAATCTCTACTGTTAATTGATCAAAGCAAAAACCACAAGCAACTGATAAATATCTTTTCTCTCACAAAATCATTAAACTTATGACTAAAAACAATACATTTGCTTAACAGGTAAAGTATTTAAAGACTTTAAACAGTTTAAGAAACTCCACAGAGTGATGACAATTCATTTTATTTAAGACACAAGCTGCTGTCCAAATAGTAACTCAAAATTTTTCAAAAGCTTGTAACAATTTCTTCTCACAATGCATAAGGTTCACAAGCACTTTGCCAAATTCAAACCCAAAATTGTTAACTGTTTTAGTGCTAAACTGTGGTTCTCTAAACAGAAAGATAATTTAAGAAATGTCATATGAATAATTTGTTTGATTTGGGGATAGGAATCATTCAGGTAAATTATTCTGTCTGACCTTAAAAATTCTAACGTATGTTAATAGCTGGATTATAAAAATGGAAAGTAGCATGGGCTCCCACTTTGAGATCTGATTTATCATTTTTATTGCATTTTCATTACCTAAACCAAATTAGAAACAGTATCTTCAAAACAGCAGTTAAAGTTGATACTATCGGGCATAGAATCAAGCAAGGGCACATTTGGCAAGTCTGTATTTGCCAGATTGACAGCAGTATTGTAAGCTTTCAGAATCAATAAGTTTTCTTACCACAGTTAAAGGAGAGGTTAGTAATAAATCTGCAACTTAATGCAATAGCCATAATTGTAAGATGCAAGCCTCCCCCTCCCTGGACTATTAGCAGCAGATATCAACTGAAAGAACCACCACAAAACAGACAACACACTTTATATTCTACTGTATACACAAAAAGATTAAGGGAAATGAAAGAGGGGCTGAGAAAAGGGAAGGAAAAGACCCCCAAAACAACCCAAACCGCCCCATCGCCAGACATACATTAAGCTAGTTTGACAACACCATTGTTCAGCTGTCCCATTGTCAGACCAAAAGATGTATTCAGTGCTACAATGTCTGCTAGCAAATAAACAAAAGACTACATTTTTCAAAGCGGGGTGCCAATTCCAGCATAATTCTGTGTGTGTGTGTGCGTGTCTGCGTGTCTGCATGTTGTGTGTCTCTGAAAAGAGTAGTCGATTCTGGCCCCCCACTAAACCTGGGAGCATTATTAGAGAATAGATGTGTAATCGCACATTATAGGAGTATTTAGGTATTTTTAGAACATCTTCGAGTGATAGAGAGTAGGTAAAGCATTAGTAACTATTTACATAGGCTAAGTGAAAATTAAAGTGGTATTTAGGGCACTAGCTCTAATATGGAGTCTCCCTGAGCTTTTTCCATGCTTATTCCATGCCCAGTGCATAATAATGAAGCAGGCAGAAATATTGCAAAGGAGGTGATAAAAGAAATACCAGCTCTCTTTTAAGGGGAAAGAAACAACAAAAAAAGAAAAGATAAATATATTTATTTTTCCCCTCCTTGCCCTCTCCGTACATTTGGCGTTATACATGAAATGTGCGACCCGAACTAGTGGAAAATGCTACTTGCACCCAGCAATGCCTGTCTTTTCCTTTAAATAGGGAAACTACTTAATACACAGCACGGTTATAGTTGCAGCGGGCCCAGGCAACTCGAAAGCACGCGTTAAAACAAAGGAGACAACATACCTTAAAAGCAGCTCCTCATTTCTCATAGTAACAGCGGATTTGGGACAGCGCATGCTTTCTGCACCGATATTCTCAACAAAAGCCAGTTCAGAAGTGCGCTCAAACATCAATGCCACAGTAGCTACTCACTAATGGCTACTCTTTCTCTCTTTCTCTCTCTAGTCAGACGCTGAGTGGTGGAGCAAAGGGGCCCCTGCAGATTCACTAAGCAGAAATAATCCTCTCTGACAAGTTATGTTGTCTGGGCATATTTTACATTAATGCACTGTGCTGCCTATAGGGGTCTTGTTTGCGTTCACTCTAGCCTAGCTGGTGTTAGCTCTCTTAATTACCAGCCAAAAAAACATTAGCAACATT
>VYXC01007878.1:2155662-2194586 GCA_013397175.1 Platysteira castanea
ACCTTCCCCCCCCCCCCACCAATAAAACAAAAATAATAATGTGTATATATATATACATATATATACACATACATATCTCTATGTATAAAACTGAAAGAAAAGGGGGGAAATCTATGGGCAAATAAGGAAAAGCTTTCCCCCTCTGGAAGGATGCATGCTTGGTATGGATCTTTTGTTTGCCCTGCGAACTCAGTGAATACAGTGGCAAAGAGATGCTGTGGCTCGTGAGGCTTGTGCACTTTAAGGGAATTGGGTTAGAGGCTCTTTCTGGGGCTCTGGAGTCGCAGCTGGAGCTTTTGCTCTCTCCCTCCTTCCCTTCCCTGTTCAAGGCTGAGTGGCTTTATGGGACCTGCCAGCTCACATCAGAGGGACTGGGGAGTATTAATGCAGGCACCGGGGGATCTTCCTCAAGTTTTCAGTTTTTCTTGATAATTTTAACCCCCCTAGAACACAAGTCAAAAATCCCTCCAATTTTAACCCCTCCGAAACACAACTCGGTTACCAAGTAACTGAGTTTGCTTTTACCCAGACCCTTGCGCTTGGCTTTGGCACAGTTCTTGCAGACGGGGAAGGATGTTGCATTATTCAATGATTTACTCACTTCCTATGTATGAAAGGAGCTATAGTGTGACACAGATTTCAGAGAAACAGCCTCTTTGGCCCTCTTTGGGAGATCCGCCATGTGATTTGTAGGAGCGGGTTGTGGTCTTCCCAGTTGCCAAGGTAGTCAAAGAAAGGTTTATTTTCACATCTTGGTTTCAGCTTCTGCTGGGTAAATCTTTAAACTGTGCCTCTACTTTTGAGGCAGGAGGATGGTTGGCTTCTTTTTTTTTTTTTTTTAATTATTTTAATTTTATTTTTTCAAATGTACATCAGATACTTGAGCAGGTGCTTATTTAGTAGACTGAAAAAGTCAACAAGTCCTTGATGCTCTTTTCAGTCAAAAGCTTTTCTGCACCACTGTGGCAGTAAAATGCATCTTAAAAATGACTGTAATTTCCTCTCAGGTCAGGTTAAGTTAAGGAGGGGCAAAACTCAATAAACACAAACTGTCCAAAATTGACCACTTGTGAAAAAGTCCAGTCAGGCTAAAAATTGATCTGGACTTCAACATTTGAATTCAACTTTCATGGACTTTTGGCTGTGTCTGTGGCTGGTCCGAAGCTCTTTTCCTATGTTATGTACTACTGCCTTAAAATAGACTGCTACGATATCCTGATGCAGTGCTACTGCTGCTAATTCCTTAACAGAAGTTGGTATTTAGGGGCTTGATCTTTAAACTTGAGTCTGGGAATGAAGGCAAAGAGAGAGCAATCACCAGTATAAATACACTGGCAGCAAGATCTTGCCTTTCTGATGGCAGCTGTAAACTTCTATTAAGGTCATAAATTGTTTGCAACAGAAACAATCCTTTTGTTCTACACTTCTCATTGAGCACTGTGAAACCTTGGGATTAGTTTCAGTCACTCTGATATAATATTTGTCAAATGACTAAAAGACAAATTAAAAAACAAACCTGGACAGCTTCTACTTTTAATGGTGTAGGGAGAAAGACTGCAACTTGGGAAACATGGGTATCATGAAGGACTGCAAGTCAAGGGAAGACAGGTTTCAATTTGCTTCCCTTTTCATCTGCAAAACATGACTGGGATTCTAGTTGCTCTTGCAATAAAAAATAATAAATCATTTTAATGATTAGCAAGTCAAACCAATTCCATGTTAAAATGTCATGCTCCAAGGTCAACTGAGACAACATAGCTTGTACTTCATGCTAAAAATATCTGAACGGTCATGGAAGGCGGCCAGGAAAATACTCAACCAACATGACAAATCCCATACCTCCTGCCCCAAATACTAAATCCATTACTACCATTTCAGGCATGGCCAGCAGCACTCCAGATTTCAGCTCCTTTACTGTTCACCTCCAAATGACTTGTGCCCAGCACAGCTCACCGTGGTGCCCAGGCTGCTCCAGAGCAGTCTCGGACTGGTGAGGCTGATGGACGAGCAGCAGCAAATAGCAGAGTATGCTACAGAGTACACAGCTGAACGGGAAGTGTCAAACAGTCTGATGAACCGCTACAGTTTTCAAAAAATATGGCAAGGATCAGCATCTTAAGACACTACCAGCTGGGGGAACAAAGCTTTCTTTTCAGGCTGGAGCAGAATGGCTCACACAGAGACCTTTGGTGGGGAATCAATGGGCTTCTGTTGGGCGGCTCCATGCAGTTGTGAGTTCTTGATCATTTCTGCACTTAGAAAGAAGGAGAAGCAGCAGCAATAGGAGATAAAGTGAAGTATTATGGAAGGACTCATCTACAGCCAAAGGAATAAATAATAATACTAAAAAAAATCTACAAAGCTGTAACACAGACAGACAAAAAGAACCTACGCTTTCTATCACATGTAATGAAACGTCTGACAGAACAACATCTGCAGAGGGATCACAGCTGCTGAGGATGAGAGGGAATATGAGTATTATTTTTCAATTGTAAGATGTACTAAGCAGGAGTGCCTTTAAAATAATATGGCTGAAGGGAAGATTAAACCAGATGCACAGGGCTATCTGGCTTCTTTCAGGATGAAAGTCCAGCTGTGGAGTTTAAATTCAACATTTAATATGAAAATTGATTGTAGATTCATAACTGATAGGCATATACTGCAGAATGTTCTGCACAAATTACATACAGTGAAAATTTAATAATTTCATTGCCCTGTATTTAATGGAAACCCAAACCTTCCACGTATGGCCAATGAGTTTGCTAAACTAATTATGTGATGCTGCAAATCCTTGAAAGGCCACAGGAATAACAATCATTTACACAGGAAAATGATCAAAACTTCAGAGCCAAGCTAGTAACAATAACGAATTTATACCAATTAAAAATATGCCTTCTGCTCTCTACTTCTAGTTCAAATTATTCCTTGACCATTCCATTTGCTTACAGTATTGAAAAAAATATTCAGAAGCCCAAAACATAGTGGTGTTTTGCTACACTAAAAAGCTGTTTTTACCAGCCAAGCTATGGACTGCATTTCATGACAAAGAAATGGTGGACAAGTGTCCAGGATAATGGACCAAAAATCATGAGTGCAGTCATGAGAGGAACAGAAAGCCTTGATTCATGTCCCCATTTTACCAAGTGTCCCCATGTCAGATCTCATGCAAACCAATTAACCTCTTGCTCACATCTCCATCTTTAAAATGAAAAAATCCAATAAACTCCAGAGCAGTGTGACCATAATACAGAACACTGCAAGATGTATAAATCAGTGCATTATTGTGGGTTGCACAAACATTTAAGTTATGTCTTCTCCTCACAAGAGGCACTTGCAGTCTAAGTTGGTTTTCTGCTGTTCTGTGCAATTATTTAGGCTCAAATCACATTTGTTTTGTATAGGTGTGAAAAGCTACACTTTAATCTGATAGCATTTCACTGTTTTAGGTGGTTAAATCTCACCTTTGAAGCTGAGCAATTAGTCTAAGCTCGTCATCTAGGGTTTCTCTATTGTCACTGAGGGGAGATTAGTTATACTAAAGAGCATTACCACGTCTCTCCATTGACTACAAAGGGATTAGATCTCTAACTTTTAAATGCATATATTAGGCAAGATGAATCCCACCAAAGTGCCAAAGCAAAGGTGAAAATTCCCATGTTCCTATTTCAGCATCACCAGCGTGTCTCTGTCCCTGTGCCCCACAGCACTGCCACAGCCCTGGGCACCCCGTGGCTGCTGGGCAAGTGCAGCTCACACACCTTGAGCCCGCCTGGCGCTTCCAGGGAGCTGCAGCCTGCCTGCAGGATATCTGCAGCAATCAAGTTGTACCTGGGCAAGACTGCCAGGTCTGAAACAGACTGGTCCTGAGGAGGGGCATGAAGATGCTCAGAGGGCTGGAGCACATCTTCTATGAAGACAGGCTGAGAGATCTGGAGTTATTTCCTCCTGGAGAAGAGAAGGCTCCAGGAAGATCTTACAGCACCTTCCAGCGCCTGAGGGGGCCCACAAGAAATCTAGATAGGGATTTTGATCAAGGGCATGTTGTGATGGGACAAGAGGGAATGGCTTTACACTGAGAGAGGGCAGATTTAGATTAGCTATTGGATAATATTCTTTACTGTGGGGGTGGTGAGGCACTGGAACATGTTCCCCAGGGAAGCTGTGGCTGTCCCATCCCTTGAATTGTTCAAGGTCAGCTTGGATGTGGAAGAACTTGGTCTAGTGGAAGATGTCCTTGCACATGGCAGAGTAGGATGATGATCTTTAAGGTCCTTTCCAATCCAAACCATTCTGTGATTCTATGACCTATAATATGTTACACCTATGCAAAGTTTGAAGTAGAAAGGAAATTGGCCTCAGCTTCAGAAGTGGAGTCTTTCTAGCAGGCTTTCAGAAAGCAGACAGTTCATTTAGTTATCTTCTCCTAAAATCTAGAAAAATGAGTAACTCATTGCCTGCAGCTTTTGTGTTATTGGAAACACAAACTCAGGTATTGTTAGAATCTGGACCACTTAATTGGTGAATGTGAATAGCAAGGAATTGGCTGTAACTCAAAAGGCTGTATCTCATCAGGCTTTACCTCTGCTCTAATTGAAATTTTTGTTCATTTTTACCTAGAACAAATCATCACACTTATGTCTCTGCTTCCTCTGTTGATTTTGGGTTTTGATTATATAGCCTTTAACATAGTTGCAGATGGGAGATCAATTGTTTTCCTCAGCTCCAGCGATCTGACATCTAGGATACTATTTTTATCAGGAGAGCAGAAACACTGTGACATTTGCTATTTGTATTATGCACATACATACAGGTGGAGAAGTTTCTTTGCTGTTCCAGGCTGTGAAAACACAAGTCACAGAGACTCAGTTCCTCACCTCTAAGTATCTAAATACAGTTTCGTGGTGAAACCATATTGATCAGCTTTAGAGCCATTCATGCAGATGTGGACAGGTCTTCAGGACAGATAACTACCTCTGCGTGCCTTGTGTGTTTTAAACATACGTTTTTGTGCTCAGGAGAAGGAAGATTAGTTTCAAGCTCTTGCAGTAGAGATGGAACAAACCACGTTTTTTTTGGGTTTTTTTGTCAACAAAACCAGTCTAAAATTTGCCCCATCTGCTTTTGTCTATCTTGGTAGATATTTTAGATTATATGCCTAGATTTTCTGTCTGAGTCATAGGGGTGGCAATTACTTACAGATTGTTGGTCTGCATGATGCAAAAGGTCTTTTCTAACCTTTTTCACTTAGGAATACCCAAAGAGCATCATGAAAATCAAATAGCACAGACAGGTAACACAGGAGTACAAAATGTTGGGTAAATGCTGAAGATTAATACTTGGACAGCAGGGGAATAAAAAGTTTTGCATTTAAAGCATATAGCAGGACTGGTACCCACTGCTTCTCTGAGATAGAGGAGGTGTGTGCTGCCTCCCTCGAGCATTCAGCAAAGCTGTCTCTGCATCTCAGCATCTGGGAGACAGAAGGAACAATCCTTTCCTATTTACCTAAATGATGTTCTCCAGTGCTTCCCCCACCCTTAACAGGGAAGGGGGCAAAACTCGCAACTTGTGCAGTTCACAAATTCTAACAGAGATATGCACTTCAGGGTATTTTTTAAAGACAATACATCACTTGAAACAGCTTACAACTGGCCAGGCTGTGGTTGCAGACATGGCTACTCTACAAAGGAAATAAAGTATTTGGAAAGATCTACATGTCATAAGAACATCTGGCCTGCAACTAAAGGGAAGGAAGAGAAAGCTGATCAAAAGAGTGAAGAGTAACAGAAGAGGCAACAGAGCATCAGATCTGAGAGAAAGAGAGAGAAAAGGCAGAGAGAGAACAAATGCAGCTGGTTACAGAACCATTTATTTTCTGCTTTAATTTAAAATCTATTTAAAGCATAAGCAGAACCTGCTCTGTCTAAACAGGAATATCTTTATTTTCCACGTGTAGTAATGCCAAGATCATGACTTTAATGATGGGGGATATCGGGGACCTGTTCTTGGGAGCACAGTGTAAAGAAAGTGAACTTGCACAATATATACAAATGTATGAGCTGTTTGTATTAACATATATCAATGAACATGAAAAATGTTAATAATGACAGATGAGAATTTAATGGCTACTCATCCTGTTAAGCTAAAATTAGAAATAGAACCACATTTAACAGTTCTATTGAACCTATTTTAAAATGATCTTATGGTACTCTACACAGAGGGTTCATTTCACGCATCCATGAAATGCATCCAGCAAGTAGGGATGAAAGTGGATATTTAAAAACAAGCTCTCACCAGAGAGAGTGATGCTGACCAGAAACTCACATACAACTGAAAAAGGGAAAGGAGTTTAATTTCTGGGATCTGGCATCTAGACAAGTGGTTGCATCTACCACGAGAACATTTGGCAATGAACGGGATGTGATAAGTGGACCTTACTCCTACCCTATCCAAGATGAAATATAGGCTTATGGGAAAAACTCATCAGCCCCCAGGTTTCCTGAAAAGGTAGGTAATGGGGCATTGTCCTATATGGAAGGGAAACAAACTGAAAGCTGAATAATTCAAATCAGATTAATTCATCTTTGGTTATAAATACTGGTTGAGAACTTTTGATTCATTATCTCATAATAGATTTTTTTATTTAAAAATGCTCTGAAGGGAAGGAAATTTATCAGTTCTATAGAGTTGCCATAAAAATAAAACTAATAGCTACAAAATGATTTTTGCTATTTTAAAAATGAACTAGCACAGACACTTGTTTTCTCTGCTGTTATCCTCACTAATTAGTTTTATTTCAAGATTGAAAAATAAAATCACCATACTTTTTTAATGTTTTAAACTCTCTACCTAACTTTTTTGTTCAAAGGATACTCTTCCTTCCTTTCTTTCTTTTTTGTCTTTAAAAATCTATTAGCATTGATTAAAATGAAAGAGCTGGGATATAAATCTTAAGTTAGATTTACAACACATTTTTCTTTGACCTTTCTCATCTCATCTGACACTTGACAGTTTTGTGCAGGATGTTAAAAAATGACTAGTGATTTTTCGTGATTTTAAGTGCCCAAACTCACAGAGTTTTGTAGGGCCTGTAATTGAGAGTTAAGATCTTGGTTTGTGAGAAGGAAGAAATAAATCAGATCCCATGAAAACAGCCAGGAGATGGAAACCTTTGATGGAAATTCTGCACAAACTGAGAATCTAGGCTAAGGAGTTCCTTAAAATGTCAGAGCACAAATTTTTGAAGAAAGATGTATCTTTATTTAAAAAAAAAAAAAGTATCTTTATCAAAGATCTTTATGAGGGGATCAAGTGCACCCTCAGTAAGTTTGCAGATGATGCTAAGTCGGATGGGAGTATTGATCTGCTGGAGGGTAGAAAGGCAGAGCCTGGACAGGCTGGATCAGTGGGCTGAGGCCAATTGTTTGAGATTTGACAAGACAAAGTGCAGGGTTCTGCCCCTGGGTCACAACAACCCCACAGAGTGCTACAGACTTGGGGAAGAGTGGCTGGAAAGGTGCCCAGTGGAAAAGGAGCTGGGTTGGCTGGTTGACAGCGGCTGAACATGAGCTGGAATGTGCCCAGGTGGCCAAGAAGACCAAGGGCATCCTGGCCTGTGTCAGCAGTGGTGTGGCCAGCAGGACCAGGGCAGATTGTCCGCCTGTACTGGGCACTGGTGAGGCCGCACCTCGAATCCTGGGCTCAGTTTTGGGCCCCTCACCACAAGAAGGACATTGAAGGGCTGGAGTGTGTCTAGAGAAGGGAGCAGAGCTGGGGAAAGGTCTGGAGCACAAGTCCTGTGAGGAGCAGCTGAGGGAGCTGGTGGTACTTACTGTAGAGAAAAAGAGGCTCAGGGGTGACTTTCTCACTCTACAACTCCTTGACAGGAGGGTGTAGCCAGGTGGGGATGGGCTCTTCTCCCAGGTAACAGGCAATAGGACAAGCCAAACAGATTGTACCATGGGAGGTTTAGACTGGATTTTAGGAAAAACTTCTTCATGGAAAGGGTTGTCAAGCACTGGAACTGGGTCCCCAGGGAAGTGGTAGAGTCACCATCCCTGGAGGGATTTAAAGGACATGTAGATATGGGATTTGGGGACATGGTTTGGTGGTGGGCTTGGCAGTGCTGAGTTAATGCTTGGATTCAATGATCTTTTCCAACCTATATAATTCTGTGATTCTAAAGTCAAATTCACTTTTATTAGTCTGTCATGCAATTAAAAAATTAAACATACATTTTTTAATAGTGAGCCAACTAGGGAATATTACTTTAAGGATATCTAGCCAAGATGGAGTGTCAAGATACCAAAACCTCGCTGAAGCAATGGGAGCAACACAAGAAGTCGGGTGAGTCCACTCACAAGCACCTCTTTGCCTTGTCACGTTGGTTGAGCACAGTAGCTCCACTCTTTCAGTGGATGAGGTAAATGTATCCTAAGCCACAGAGGGAGCAAAGCTCAAGCAAAACTAAGCTATCTCATAAAGATATGATCCCAGTTTGTGATCAGACTGGATCCTGAGTCCCAAAGTGATGTGTTTTGCATGCCAAGACTCCTTGTATAGCCATTTCCTTCAGACATGCTTTGCTCTGATTAACACCATTCAAGTTTGGGATCTTAACAAAAAAGCCCAAAAGCATAATCAATCCCCTTTGACTTCCAATTCAATTCTTGTTCAACCCACCATGGATCTCCCTCTGAGGAGGCAAGAGGCATAGGTGAACTAGGGTCAACTTCAGCATCTCAGCTGAGCATAAATAACTGGATGTGAGGCCTCTATGTCTACTTTGCCCAAAAATTCTTTTTCCAGAATAATTATGTGATGGCTGCAGACATGGCAATGGCATCCTGTCTTAAAATGGGCTGTGCAGTGCTGCCCTTGGTTCTTTCTAACCCTGCTGCAGAAAAGATGTGTGTGAGCTACAAATGGACAAGTGGCAGCTCCAAAGAGCCTTGAGATTACCCTCTGTGAAAAAACAGGAAAGGCAAGAGACTTACTCTCAGACACCTTCCACACCACACACGTGATAAATGCTTTTCATTCAAAGAAAAAGACATAAGATCAGCCATGAACATTTTATGTACCGCCTCACCATAGCCAAACACCACCAGACTTCTTAGCATCTCGTTTCCCATAACCAGATGCTCAGATAACATTTGTCAAAAACATCAGCAGTGGGTTTCTCTCAACACTTACCGTGTTGCTCACATGACGGGCTCATGGAGCCCCAGGAGACTTTGTGAAACAAAGTGGCTGAGGAGGGAATGGCTGGAGGTCTGAAGAGGCACACAACAAAATGAGTAATTTGCCTAAATTCCTTCCAGTAAGGAAATACTGCAGAACTGTGCAGGGAGATATGTGCTTTTGGGATACCTGGCTGTGTTCTTGAATTATTTGGCACAACCCATGGTCAGTGCTCGCAGGCCTGTGGGACCCTGTCCATGTTCAGTCAGACAGGGCCCTTCAGTGCTAGCAGAGTGCTCGGCGCTGCAGCAAAACCTGTGCTCTGATCTTTACAAGTGCCAAGAAGTCTGTTAAAGTGTTTATATATTGCAACATTAAATGCTTGGTAAATTGCCACATCATTTTGTGCTTTCAGTGTTCCCAAACCCACATCATTCATCTTTCTCCTGCAAGGCCAAGCCCCGCCAAACTTGCTGAATGCACTTAGCTCCAAATTAACACCCTGTAAAAACAGTTCCTCCCTTCTTCTCAAATGCTGTTATATGTAAAATCTACACCCAAAGTTAATTTCTTACTGACCTTGTGCTGATTAATGCAAATTAAATTACATGCTAATTGCCCCAAATGGTTTGCATGCAGCCCAGAAATCAGGTTTTTTTTGATGGTGGTAAAATATATTTGTGATTTTTTACACAATGGTTACATTAAGTCATTGTTAGTCTTCCAGCATCTTAAAAAGTCAGATGGTTTTCTGGCACCTTTTAAAAACCAAGAAAAAAGATAACCTATAAAAAACCATTATTAAGTTCTGATCCAGTCTTGTAGAAACCTCACTTGTACCTCATGGGAGGAATTTTATGGCTCGTTCAGAGCTCAGGCTCCAAGATGCATTTTACAAAACCTTGAGCCAGTTTTGTTAAACCCGTCACTCCCTAATCCCCTTGTGCTTGTCAGCAGAGCACACAGGCACTTGATTTTGGACGTCTGATTTGATAAGGGGTGGGGGAAGAAGGGAGGGAAACAGGGACTGCTATTTTAGATAGATCTCACAATATTCTTGAAATTTAAGAGAGGACAAGGAATATTTCAAACAATGATGCTGGGCAGAGAAGCTCTTAGAAAAAGGCTGTGTGTTGTGTTCCAGCGTATCAAGGTTGTTTTGGTACCAAGTTGAAATCCCAGTCATCAGACCTGATGTTTGATGGTTTTCTGGGGCTCTGGTTGGCATTTAGCAGGGGGACCAAATGCAGCAGCAGATAGTGCTTAGACCCTCAGCAGTCCCAGGAGTGGCTGACACCCAAATCTACACTACACATGCATTTTGCATTTACATCCAGCAGTGGGGATAAAAAGTAAAATTTGTTGATGTCATGGGGAAGCTAGGGAAGAAAAGAACCCCAGTCACGGTGTTATCCAAGAGAACAGTGTCTTCTTCACAGGCTCTGCTATGAGTTGTCACACTCCTCTCTGTAGTTTATCCCAAAGTAGATATACAAGGTTATGCCCATTTTATGGGAGAAATGGTGACACAGAAATGTGAAAATAGATTGCCCACATGCAGAATGAGGCAGGGCTGAAAACTGATTTTGCTGAGAGACAATGAAACCACTCACCTGAGCACTCAAGTCCAAGGAGGATTTAAGCCCCTTCTGTCCTATCCATGGGCAATCCATGCCCAGACCATAAAAGCACACACCCGCTACTCCACGTGCTGCCAGCCACACAGAACATCCTTAGCCTGGCAACAGAACATGAGACCTGGCAGTAAACAGCCCAACTTCCACAATACCCAGGCTATAAACATTAGATCATAGCAAGGACAAGGGAGGTCAAAGACACATGCCATGGTTATTCCTATTTTACTCATCCAAGGAATGATCAAGTAGGACAAACTGATAAAAGATGACATATATGTGGTAAACCTTAATGGATCTGACATCTAAGAATGTTCACTCACTTGGGTTTTTTGTAGTCTTTTCCATTATTGTTCCAATTTTGATACAATTTCTCCCTTTCTTCCCTAATACCCGTGTCCCTGTTTGACCTGATTTTGGTAGCAAGTCTCCTCCTTTCTTAGATATTCTTGACTTTGACTTCTATTAGAAGCTGAGACTGCCAAAATCCCTGCCCCCTGCACTAAAGAGAGTACAATTCACTTGATTTTAACTATGAGTTCAAAGAAGATTAATAAGGAATACCTGAGCAATTCTCCTCAATTCAGAGATGAAAGTGTGGCCACCACCACCAAGAGCTCTGCTCCACAGCACCAAGCCTAAGGGGTCTGTGCTGTTGAGTAATAAAAGTATTCCCTCTCCGAAGTGTCTCCTGAGCAGAGATTGTCGTGTCACACTCTGTTAAATTATGTGTGATGGGTCTGTCTCCAGGATTACTCTGTAGAAGAGACAGCTTGGAGGCTGCCAGATTCATTAAACATCTTCAGTGGGACTTCATGGGGGCCTTTCACTTACCCTGAACAAACAACAAACACACCCTTTGTGCTCAAGAACAAAGGGAGTTTTTGCACTTTTGTTTGATGTCAGTCACAACTGGAGATTAAAGCTTCTGCTCTGTGGATTTCAAAGTTGTCTCCCCCCTCCAAAGCTGCTCCTCTTGCTTTTTGCTAGGCACTTCAAAAAGGTTTGCAGCTATAAAAACCCAAACAGAACAATATTAATAACAATCAGCTTCAGAAATGCTACATATTTTTGGCATTTGAATGCATTTCACTCATAGATACAACTGAGAAAACGAAGCGCAGGAGTAACATATGCAGGAACTCTGTTATTGTAAATCATTTGCATCAGGGACTGGAAAACTGGATTGGTATAAAGGAATTTCTGTGTTAAGATTGAAGCATGGTAGGCTCTGACCCACTGAAAAAATATTCATCCCTTCTGAATGGGGATTTGGGGAATAACTTTGTTTTCCTAGCAAAGAATGCAAATGGGAAAACATATTAAGCCCCCACAAAACCCAAGTCATGGCTTCTCTTAGTCTCTTCTCCATGCTCTGATGAGAGTCAGAGATGGATGGTCACCAGTATATCCTACAGATAGCTTAATTTTGGATGCCATTTCTGATCCGTGCAGTATGTACCTGTCACTGAACACCCATCTTTCTGAAAAAGAATCCTAAACCGAGCAGGAAGATGTCTAGGGAAAGGTTACACCTCTTGTCATCTCAGGGACAACACAAGAAACATTCCCATCTAACAGGGGAACTTCAGCAAGAGTCTGCCACCCTCATGTGTCACTTCAGAATATCTAAAGGGAAACAAGGAGAGGTGCTATGAAAGGTGCAAAAATAAGAATAGAGATTGTCCAATCTGGGAAAGAAACAAATCACACCAGGAAACCAAAAGAACTCTTTGGAATGTCACAATGAGCACCCAAAATTAATGCTTTGTATAGGAACCTCTTTCTCACCTCTGATCTTTAATGCTTAATAATTTTGAGAAGGAGCCCCAGGAGCGAGTGACTGATGGAAAATGCCTTTCAAAGTGAAGGACTAAGTGTTTCTAGGGTTTACCTGGGCAAGAAGGTGTACATTCTAGCTCTCCTGGATCTAAAACCTCTTTAAGGACTGCATGAGTATGATTTTATGTTTCTTATAATTTTACCGTAATCCATCAGTAAGGAAAAATGCCTCTGCTTCCCACCTAAAACAACAGATTTTATGAAACATGGCTTGTTGGTTTTTTACCCCTCAAGTCATCTTTCTATACTGCCTTTGAACTAGGTACCTGTTCAGTCTTCTAGATCTTTCTCACATTGACACCACACCCCCTGTATATTTATTTCTTAGAGAAGTTGAGCCATATGACTTGTTACATGCTTTTGACCAGATGCCAGAGCACGGCTGATCAGAAAACATCTAAAGTTGTGTGCAGTGATTTAAAATATGCCAAACCAGAGGTTAATAGAAGCACGTGTGGATTTGATTTCTCATTTAAAGCCCTTTCTGTTCCAGTTATATTTAGAAGTATTGAAACTGTCAAAAAATTGTGATATTTGGAACTTCTTCTGGGGCTTAACACAACTCTTTCAAGAAATACCACAGGAAACTTTATAAAGCTGAGCAATTAGGGGATGATTGGGCAAATCCTATGAGGGCATGATTTTTGCTTACCTGTTCTTGTACTGGTCCATCTGATGGCACCCAAGTATCTTATGTACAGCATATGGCTTTTCTGATTATGCTATGTAAAGAAAAGGCTATGAAAGATATTTCAAGTTCTTCATGTTTGATTATTTAAGAGAAGACTATAAATTTAACAATTACTCAGAGACCCACCTTACTTCAGTTGCTTAGTAGTTCCAGTATGGAATGATCTAATTATCACAAGCTGCAGTAAACATGGTTAAATCCTCGATTTTGTGTCAGCATACTCTCCTTCAGACATAAATTATGCAGAAAGCCTCACCAAAAGTTATGAGCTGATGTGTATTGCTAGCACAGTGCCTTAACACACAGCAGCCCCATCATTAATATTAGGCTTGCTTTACATAATGAAACAAAAATAAAAATGTTTCCCAGAGGACACAAACTATAAAGATGTAAAGTCTGAGTGTAGGCAAGAAAACAAGTTGTGTAGTTCAGAGCATCTTCATAAGCATTAAGCAAGCAGCCAGGGGATGTACTCGAGGGGTTTCTATTCCACAAGAGCTTTCCCATTCACTTCTGTGTAGTTTAATATTGGAGTTGATCGTATTGAAGTTCAGTTCATTGTTACGATCTAAGGCAGTTTTACAATATACCGATCACTCTCATGCAGCAGATTTCTGACTGTAGCAGAGTGTCTTAATCTCCTTTTTCCAGTTCATAAAGCTACACTGGGAGGAAGAGAGGGAAAGATTCCATTTTGAGATGGGGACGGCTGTTACAGGTATGGGGCTAGGAAATGTCCCTGGACCCAAGTTGCCCACTGATGGCATTTCAGGAAAGGCAGATGGCAAGTGGAAGGAAGAAATAAGAACACACACACAGTGAGGGTCGTATCCTGACCAGTCAAGATGAAGCCAGGGAGGGCAGACAGATCTGGTAGGACAGAAATGCTCGGAGACCCCACCATTTAAATGCTTGCTGAGGTGGAAGTACAGGAGTGCCAGTAGAGACATTTTGCAAGAAGTTTTCCGAGATCATGTATGACTTCTCTCGTCAGCTTCGTCAGCTCTGCTTGTTTCTACCCCACTGCACTGCTAACCCATGAGCACAGGATACTCACAGAGGATAGATGAGAGCTGGCACCCCAAGTTCTGTGTATCACCAATGCTTGGGTGGCCTTCGAGGTTGGCCAGGTGACTGCCCCCCAGGGCTGAAGTGCCTGTGGCTAGAGGGCATCCAGCTGCTCTCTGTTTTATCAGCTCTCAGAGCTGGAAAGAAAAACTTGCCACGTTTATGTGCTTGGATTGAGGCACAGTCCGAGGAAATAGGCAGACAACAGCACAGCATGGAAAATCCAATCCTTGGCCTTAGTGCCAGGCAGGATAAAAGACATCCTATCCTTTTCCAGAGTCTGAAATTCATACACCATAGATCACTTCAAGAAGTCAAAGGGTTCTGGCCTCAAGGAAGGGTTATCTAGCATTTCATAGTAGTAAAAGAATCTATTCCATATTCTGCCTAGCACAGTTCAACTTCACTTCATTGCAAAGTTCTTTGAAGCCTGTGACCTCTGCTTTCTGAAACAGAAGAGGAGTAGGCAAACATACGTTCAAAACAGATTATGATATTCAGCTGCTCCTAGAAAATTCTCTATGCAGCAGCAGTAGATCAAATTATTTTCATTATATCATTTGGTCACAAAGAATAGTGACATAATTAGGGAGCTAAATAGCAACAGTTTCCTTCTGGTAAATTTGCTGTAGCTAATTTTGTTAATAAGACTGATAATTGTTTTACGCTCATTCGATATGTTAAGTTTACCTAATATTAAAACCAATCAGAACCTTTAAATTAATTTTTGTTTCATTTCCAAAGGAATCAATGTCATTATTAATCATGAAAGGAGTGCCGAGTCAGAGGATGATAAATCTCCTTTGGGCTTATTTGACTTTCATATTTATGGTTTGGATAAGGTTATTATGAAGGAATTTTCAAGAAATGATTGAGGAGGGGAGTGAGCTAGGAAATACTATGCTTGGATGCTGTGCTACTATCAGCTCCAGCAAAATGCATGCAACCAGTCTGATTTCTTTAAGTTCTGCAGACTTAAGCATGGCGAAAGCATTCAAAACAAAACAAAATGTTCAGACTGCCAGGCTGCAGAGCTCTAAGATGTGCAATTTTCAAACCAATATGTTCAAGAGTGGATTTACAAGAAAGCAGGAGAGGAGATCTGGGGCACAGAACTGATGGGATTTTGCATGCCTGGCACTGGTGGGGTTGCTTTTAGAGCATTTTGAAAAACATTCACTCACACTTCTGTTGCCTTTGCTGCATTTCTAGCTTCACTGCAAAAAACTTACCACGTAGCAGCTATTTTAGCTACACTTCTACAAGTGACTCTGTGGTAATGCGGCAAAATGTTCTGAATAAATGTGTCCAGTTTTTACAAAGCCAGTGCTGCCCACATCGCTTTCTACATGCTGTGACAGGATAAGGTCAATGCTCATTGGCTCTGCAAGGAGTGGAGGATGTCACCGACCCTGCTGCTGTCACTGTAACGTTCCCGCTCGGCCCTGGGAGGTGGCAGTCCTTGGTCCCTGTGCTGGGGAGCTGCATGCTCACCTGCTCACCATTAACTCTGTTCTTTAAGAGGCAACACAAACAGTGCTCTCAGTTTAAGTGCAGTACTGGATTTTGCTATTGCCTTGAAAGGAAAAACACATGGCATGTTATGCTGAGATGTCGGTAATCGGATTTTTTTCCTAGAAGTCATCATGCTTTCTGCTGAAAAAGGTTTTTAATAAAACCTGAAAGCAAATCATGCTTGAATGTGGATCTGAATTCTGCCTGTGTTTTTCTTTGGTTATTGAAGTAATCTCCCCAACTTTAAGATCCGCGAAGTGTGTAGCAAATTCTCTTCTGCATCCATCCCACTTGAACACGGTACCCACAGAAAGAAGGAAACAAAACCCAGACCCAGACACCCCCTCAGCAGAGTCTGTTACAACTGCCTACCATCAAACCAGCTCTCAGCAACCTGAAGGTGTCCTTGCCCATGGCAGGAGGGATGGAACTAAATGATCTTTAAGGTCCCCTACAACAACAAACTGTTCTGTGATTCTACCTTTCTATGAAGCACCAAATAAACATTTTCTGAACATACATGATGGAACGCATTTCACCGATAAAATAACAGAATGTAAATTATATTAAAATAGAAAAAAAATTCATCAGGAGTCTTACAAAACCATCCTTTGTCTTTCCTCGTATATTTTAAGAGACAAACCTCTCAAAGAAAAATGTTATGATAATGTATTACCATGCTGAGTTAATTGTCAGTTGCAAGTTACTTAAGTGTACCTTAATGATATGTTTAAAGCCTTATTTTCAACTCTAATAGCTATTAATGTTAGCAAGAGAAAATGAAACCAATTTTCCCTAACTTAAAAGTGGAGCTCTATTAAGCATAAGTGAACAAAATTCTAAATATAACAAATTCTTTAGGTATTTCAGCTAATGGAAACCCACACTGTCCATATTTCAGTCTAGCTACATACTACTTTGCAGGCAGCACTTACATAAAATCATGCAGTATTGAGTATGTCAGTATCACAACAGTTGGATTCGTTTCTTCAAATGGTATGAAATTCCCAAAGACCAAAATGGCTGAACTGAAGGGAGAATGAAATTCCCAGAGGATTAGTTCAGTATGAAAACCCGAGGAGACATTAAATTTGGTTTTCAAGGATTCCTTTCTCCACAGACAGAGAGCAGAGTTTCACAGATAGTTGACCTTACGGACACAAAGCCAAATATAGCTTAAAAGTTCCTAATAGCATTCAGAGAATCTGGAGTTTAGGAACCCATCAAGGAAATATTTTTGGGTGCCACAAAGTCCATTCCCAAATAATTTCCATTTATTTCAGTTGCTCTACTACACTTTTATATCTACTTCCAGACAAATGAGTGGGTTTTTCCCGTCTTGTGTAATTTAAAAGAATATTACAGTCTTGAATAATTTTTTGTCCCATAAGTCAGGCAATATGACCAATTTAAGGCAGAAAAATCATCAACTTAGCTGGACCTTCTGTCCTGGAAAAGCCACAGGTGTGAACAACTAATTGCAAGGTGCTTGCACATTTTTCTAGAAAAGATGTTCTTTCCTAACTCATAAATCAAAATAATTAAGATTGAACCTTTTGGATGGGAAATGGCACAGATGACAGCATGACATCTTCCACACTATCCCATGCTGGTCTTTCAAACCTGATAATTTTATTAAGGTATTTAAGTGTCCAATAATTTCATAATAAAACACGCAGAGAAAATTGTTAGTAATGTGAAAATCGGCCCTTGTCAGTCATTACAGGTTCAGCAACTTTCCTTTACGTGACAAAAAAAAATTTTGTACTTTCATTACTGATTTGGTTCTTGCATTAGCACTTCTGAAACAGGCCCGTGAAACCTAATTCCTCCTATTCCATTTTCATTAAGAAAAAAAATTGCAAGTCATCTTCTGTACCTTGGGAGCAAGGTACTCGTTAGGAAAAGCTGTTTCACTCAATCATCAGGTTTCAATATTCTTAAATTAAGCTACTCCTAAATCTTACAGCTATATACTTCACTTCAGTAAAATCACTCGGAAGAGGGAGGTTTTAATGCCAGAGATGCTGCAGTGTTAAATCTTCTTTGTGATTATTCTGTTGTACAAGATCCCAGAAATGGGGTACAAACCTCCCAAATGACAACACATGCTTTTGTTTATGGATTTTTAAGGCTATATTAGTTTGATTTTCTTTTGCTTTTATGGCATTTAAAATTAATCATCATATAGAAACAGATAAGCTTTATAACCAAATGTCTCTACATCTACACATGTGGAAGAACATATGTGTAGTTGTTGCTGTCCTCCAAACAAACAACATAAATAGAAGCCCATTGTCAAAAAAACCTCCAAAGAGAAGGTAAACTCCCCTGAACCTGAACAATCCTACCACGTGCATGTGGTAGGAGGCAACACATGCTGGAGGCAATGGTGACTGGATGAAAGAGTAAATGTGATTCCTAGAAGTAAGGGCATACCTATAGTTTGGGGTTTTTTTCTTGGGAATAGAACTCTGCTATTTTTCTCATGTAAAAGAGGGCAACATTCTTGATATATATGCTCCCAGTACTAATTAAGATTAATGAAGTAGATAGGAGTCAAGCAAGACTTCCAGCATTAGCTGCCAATTTGCCCTCTTTGTAAGGAAGGTCTCACCTGAGCAAGGATTTGAAACTTGGATGTTCACATTAAAAAATCTGATGGTTTTCTTAACCAAGCTTTCCATGTCCATTTGGACTCTTGCTGGCGCGAGGCTGCAAAAAATTGGGTCAAAGTTCAAATGTTCTTTCCTGTGGAAGCCTTTAGTAAAAGGAGAGTGATTTATACAATTTCAAGACAAAGCAGCGTTCACTCTCACTACTGTTATTGTCTTTAAACCCTTGCCAAAAAAGCTGCAGATTTTCACTCGTGAAGTGAAAGAACAGAAGAGAGGAAGGAGGAAATGTTATGCTATGTAAACAAATACTCTACCTGAAGGGGAATAAAAAAAGCACCAAAACTGCAGTCAAATATTTACACTTGTGAAGATTCAGGCAAAACATCAAATCAAGCTGTACTGTTAAGAGCCCTGTTCTCTTCCTCTTCTTTTTTTCTTTTTTTGCTTCCTTTTGTATGTCCTTTTCTCCTGCTCCTTTTTGCGCTGGGAGCTGCAGCTGCAAAGAAAGATCATCTACAAAGCCACAGAGACGGAGCTGGTGACTGGCTGTGGACTCCAGGGTGGTCAAGGATCAGCCTTGTGGAAGGAGTTACACCAGCCTGGATGAACTCTCTATAAAATCCATCCATGTTCCTAAAAACACATCCAAAATGTTTGGCATCCTAGGTCTCTGTTTTCCTTCTTGTGTGTTTTATAAACAGATTTAATTATTTGGGAAGCCCCATCCTTCCCTTAAAGTAAATCATTTGTAAGATCTAATTTTTTTCATTGATTTTTGTTTTGTGTGGAAAATTAAGTCCCAAATCTTTGGAGGTATGTTAGGTTGTATTTCAAGTAGACATTTAGTGCAGAAAAGGTCTGGAATGAAGGTGCCCAAAAGACTACAGAGTGTTCTTAAATTCATTCTATAAAGTGTCTGTGTGTCTGATAATCACAGTAACACAAACACTCTCCTGCTGGAGTCTGTGTCTGCCACCTAACTTCAGAGTAATTGCTCCTCAGCTGGAGGAAAAATGAAGCAAACAACACAGTATTATTATTATTATTATTTTAACACAGGGGCACTAAAATCAATATTTCATAATGGTATCAAACAGCTCTTGACAGAGGGTTATACTCGACCAAACCAGCAGCAGTATTTTAAAATGGCCAAAAGAATTTGTTCTGAATATATTTTGGGAAAATAAAAGAATAAACAAGTATTTCCAATTGTTTTCCATCACAATCTATTTATTTTCTTTATCACTGCTATCTTTAAAAACATCACCAAATAATTAAAACATTCAAAAGAATATATTTAGAAGACTGTCACATAGAAGATGACAGCTTACAGAAAGGGATTTCTCTGTATATACAGCTAATTGATAGTTTCCATACCACCAAGTCTGTCTGTGTATTTTACTCTGAAACAAAAACTAATTTCATAATAAGCAGCTAGGACTAGAAACAAGTTTCAGTGGGTCACACTTAATCCCCTTTCATCTCTCACCAAATCAGGCACTTTCTTCAAAAAATACTTAATTGCCAAAACAAAACACTCAGTAATATCAAACAAAGCATTGTCTTTCTGCACTCTCCTTCGGGTGCATAAACATTCATCTGCCTGTCTCACAGATTTTCAAATGCCCTGACTGTCCACCCCTGTTAAAGATCAGTGAAAGCATCAATCCCTCAGAAGATCTGAAAAATCTGAAAAATTAGGGCTTCAATTGGGCAGCCCTAATTAGTGGATACTTCTTAAATATTGGGCATTTCAAAAGTTTCACAGGAGCTGTGCGCACAGTTGCCACACTTTAATATTTTTATCTTTTTCACTTTTTATGTTTTAGTAGAGGAGAAATAGCAGCTTTACCAGCACTAGAGAAGTTAAGGAAGACATGGCTATCAGTGCTGCTCTGCATAGAAGAGCTGCAGACATAGACTGATCTATTTTTTTGCAACATAATAGATGGGATTTTCCATAGAGCCCCAGGAGGCTTGAAAGCAGATCAGGAGCAGTGACACCAGCTGCCCTACACAGTGCACACAAGTGCTCACAGCAGACTTATGCCCCATCCACACTGTCTGGCCTAAAATCTGATTCCTTCTGCCACACTATCCTCAGATGTACCTATGGCAGGAGCAGCTGGTAGCTCAACACCCCAGATTCCTCTTTGCAGAGAAAGGGAGGCCACCATCCCTCCTCTGTCTGCAGTAAGGACAAGGTTAGTAGATTTTATTTCATGTTGCCTTGAATAAACCCACTCCTAGAAAGGGCACCAGCACAGTTTGGGAGCCACATGGGCAAAGTCCTGTGCTCAAGCTTCCCTATGAGCACTGCAAAGCAAAAAACCCTATTTGGCACTGAAATATATATGGGCATTGTTCCCACTCACACACATATCACCTCTATGTTCCAGACATCATGTGCAGGGAGCTGAACATAGGTGTAAATTCTTTCCTACAGCTGCTTTATATTCCAGAGAGACATAAAAAAGACTTTAATGTAGACGATAATCACCCTTCTCATTCCCACACTTGTGTGCGTATTATGTGAACAAACTCCCGAGAAAAATGTGTTATGGATGCTTTATGTGTTGAGCAGCTTTACTGTTACCCATAAAACAGCTTTACACCAGTGTCAGTGATTTTCTTTGGTATATTAGTTTTATTATTGTAGCCCCTATTGTCCCTCCTCATACACAAGGATCACCTTAAAGACAAAAGAGCCTACAATCTTCCTTAATTATCTCAGTATAAATAAGATCAGAGTTTTGTTCTGTTGCTTAATTTCCCAGTGCACTCTTAGTGTCAGTTTAGGTAACTTTTCAAGTGATTCTTCCACAATGAAATTCAATGGATTTATTTAAGTTCAATATGTTTTAATATTATACTTTCAAGAAAGGAGCAAGCCTGTTTCCTCTGGCGGGGTTTATTTCGTAGTGAATGGGCTATCACACATCAGTGGGCACTCTTTAACATCTTTGTTGGCAACACAGACAGTGGATTGAGTGCAGCCTCATCAAGTTTGCCCACAACACCGGTGTGGTGCAGTTGACACACTGAAGGGAAGAGATGTCATCCAGAGGGACCTGGACAGGCTTGAGGGACGGAACTGTGCAAACCTCATGATGTTCAACAAGGCCAAGTGCACCTGGATCAGGGCAATCCCAAGCACAACCACAGGCTGGTCAGAGAATGGATTGAGAGCAGCCCTGAGGAGAACTTGGGTGTGTTGGTGGACAAGAAGCTCAACATGACCCAGCAAGTGCTCACAGCCCAGAAAGCCAAATGTTTCCTGGGCTGAATCAAGAGAAATGTGGCCAGCAGGCCGAGGGAGGTGGTTTTGCCCCTTTACTCTGGTAGGGTCTGGGCCCTGGAAGAAGGACACATCTCATGTTCCCAAAAAGGACAAGTCCAGAGGAGGCCATGAAGATGATCACAATGCTGGAACACCTCTCCTATGAAGGAAAGCTCAGAGAACTGGAATTCTTGAGTCTGGAGAAGAAAAGGCTCAGTGGAGACCTTATAGCACCTTCCATAACCTAAAGGGAGTCTATAAGAGAGCTGAAGAAGGATTTTTTACAAGGGCATGGAGTGACAGAACATGGTGCAATGGCTTCAAACTGAGAGAGCGCAGGTTTAGATTAGATATATCTTTACTTTGAGGGTATTGAGGCACTGGCACAGGTTGCCCAGAGAAGTTGTAAATCTGCCATCCTTGGAAATGTTCAAGGCCAGGTTGGATGGGACTTGGAGCCACCTGGGATAGTGGAAGGTGTCCCTGGCCATGGCAGGAGGGTGGGAACTAAATGATCTTAAAGGTTCCTTCCAACCCAAAGTATTCTGTGGTTCTATGATTTACAACAATGTAATAAATGCAATACTTTCACTTTCTGTGGTAAAACAAACAAACAACCCAAACAAACATACCTTCCCTGAAAGATCAGTTCCTCATCTCAACCCCCAGAAATTATATTCCCCCAGCTATTCAAAGTTTATCCAGGTATCCAGATACTTCACTACCCATGAAACCTAAGGGAAATTACACAGTGATTGGCTTCACAGTTATTGCAATTTGACATTGTGCTTTTCAGCCTCCAGGTTATCAATTCTTACTTGAATTACACAGATTAGGTGTACTGACACTAATAAAATCACTGTCAATTTATAGAGGTGTAAAACTGTGAGCAGATTCTGCCCCAAACCCAGCCAGTACAGAGATATGACCCTGTCAGTGGAGGCTGAACCTCTACTTGTACACTATTGTTATTTGGTGGACTAAATTGCTTTCAAATTGCAAAAACTCTGTTTTTAGTTTTATTAATTTAGATGGATGTAAACATTTAGGCTGTAAAGAGAGATTTGAATCATTAAATATTCTCCATTTGCTTATAATCGGATTGAGAAGGAGCATTAGATCTTTTGAAGCTGCTCTTAAGTGAAGTCAGAGTTATATATGTAATGCATCATCAAACCTGACGGTTTATATAATGCAGCTACTAATTTCTTCAAATTATCATGAAGTTAAAGAAAGAAACCCAGTCAGTCTCCACTGTTTACTACCCACCTTATTTGCTTAATTCTTTCAACAGTCATTCGCTAGATCTTCTCATTCCTACCTGTAGCAGTGAGGAGCAGAGCACCCTATATTAATCTCATTCAGGCATCACTTACTGCCACTTATATAATTGCATTCTAGACAAACAAAACGGTTTTGGAGTCTGAAAGTCATCAATATCTCATTTTTATCTGTGCTCCAGACATGAGGAGCATCACTATGTAGGGCTAAGAATAAAACCAGCATTAGAAATAACAGTCTGGACTTTGATCTGTTGCAAACCCTTCTATCCTGCAAGGCCTGACTTTTGCTGTAATTCTAAAAATAGGTCCCTGAAGCATGAACCCCAATTAGATAGCTAAAAAAAAAAAAACCAACAAAACCCCAAAAAATCCAACCCAAAAAAACCACTAACGGAAAAAAACTTAACAACCCAAAACCAAACCAAACCCCAGCTTGCTATAGAACAGCTACTGCAAATTATTGCAGGTAGTTCAGGAGTAAATCCAGCACCAAGAGAGTGCAATTCCAGCATAATCACAGCAGGCTTTGTTTACTACATCCTTCTCTGACTTCTGATGAAAATGACATGGTAAAGTTCATAGAACTATCAAAAAACTTTATACTTTGAAAACTAGAAAACGATGGAGCAGTCACAGGGATTGTCACTGACTTAGTAAAGTCTTCCTTTCCCCTGAAGTGTGTTGACTTCACTCACTGTGTCACACTCCCCAGGCTTTGATCCTGACAGCATCTCTCCGAACCAGGCTCCCTAATTTTACCAGGTGTGTGCATACATTCATCTTCAAACTGTTGATAAAGTACATGACTGTTGTCTGGATGGGATCTTAGATCTGCAACTTCTTTGTAGGGCAGGTTCATATTATAATCATGCAAAGCAGCTTAGAAACAGCGTTTTGAAGAAAGAGATCTTAATAATTAATTCTGTCTACATAAGTCCCCTGCATCACTTGTAAAATCAGTATATTAATTAGCACTGTTTGTGGCAGTTTTACAGGAACAACAGCTTTCCCTCCCTGGTGCACTTGCAGGAAAGCCTTGTGCCTCTGCATGTCCTTCTCTCCTGTGACTGCACACCCAGAACAGCTAATAATTTTGTTTTAGAAAGCTGCAGCATTGGAAAAGCATTTCAGTGAAGTTTCAATGCTCACTAATTGGTAAAGATTCACCAGGGTTTAGTTGTATTCTTATGCCTACACCTGCATCTCTATGCAAGACAGTGAGAGTCACCTGAAAGACACTTGTTACAGTACAAACTGGTTAGTACCTAAATCAAAAAATAGCTTTTATTAACTGTCATTTCGGAAGGATTCCATTTCATCTGCAAGGACTCTCATGTTTATGAATGTACCACAAA
The DNA here is from genome assembly GCA_013397175.1 of Platysteira castanea. NCBI lineage: Eukaryota > Metazoa > Chordata > Aves > Passeriformes > Platysteira > Platysteira castanea. Next base: position 2,180,132 of record VYXC01007878.1, read on the forward strand.
ACCCTGAAACAGTTTATGTTTATTTATGTCCATAAGTTGCTATAAATAAAAAAATTGGTTCTAAGACATAACACTGCAGCGGCTCTTCTCCAGCAGCCTTCAAAAATCCCCAGAATTTTAATTGAAAATGTCTTTTTGCCTTTTTTTTTTTTTTTGGTTTGGGTTTTTTAAAGCTGTATAATGCAGGAGAAAAAAGTTGAAGGAAAAATATTTGCTCAGTTCAAACAGCATCACATGATGGTACGTTCAGGATGGCATGCCTTTGAAAAGGCATAGTCAAAAGTCTGAAGGCTTCAGTATATTCTTCATCTAATATCTGTTTTGGATGGGACTTACAAGAGACAGTCTGCGCTTTGATCAGGGAGTTATATTTAGAAGAACTACACGAGCCAAATTATTTTTCCAACAGATTCATGCCTTGTTTTATGTCCACTGACTACCCAAATGGGTCCCTGGATGGTGATAAATGAAGGCAGTTGCTTTAAAAAAGCAGAGAAAAAAAGAAAGCATGGCCCATCACTAATCAGATAAAGCAAGAGATATTATTTATACTGAGGATGTACTGTTTTCACACAGCTTCAGAGGCCTCAGTTTCTCAACACACTGCGCTCATCTCTAAAGGCAGTGAGACTTAAACAAATGCTGACATGCTTTGCTGAAACATGGCCTTGAACCAACAGTCAAATTTAAAAAGTGCAGAAGACACCAGGCATCCTTTGAATTTTATTCCTACTTAATGGACAGACAGGCAGAGGAATAGATAAGGTACGTGACTGGAATGTGTGAGGAGCTGGAAATACAAAACAGAGAATCTGGTTCCAACATCTTTTGCAGTACTACAGGGATGCCCTACTTTTTTTTTTCTTTAAGATAATATATATATACATCTATTATGTTAAGCAATGAATTTTGTCATATTGCGAGGACTAGTGGATGATCCTCATGGAAATCAAAGAAGTATGTCTTACAGTTTTAATCCAATGGTAAATGGCCAAGCTGCCATGTTACCCTGTTCTCCATGGCCTGAAAGTTTTGCAGAATGTCAGGACTGCTGGAGTTTTTACAGTCTGCTATCACATTGCTGGCTGTTGCAGCATAGAAGAATAAATTTTGACATGACAGGGAGTCATCTCAGATAGGGTCTTCAGAGAGTTCATTTTTTACTTTGCTGTCCCTTTTTTAGTCTTCTAATCCCATGGATTCCTATAAAGACAGCTTTAGAAGATTTGAGTTTTGTTTTTTCTTCTAATGTAATTTTTTTTAGAACCATACTTAGTAAAATCAACAAGCTCCTAGAAACTTGTCTGAGTGACACATTGAACCACAGGTCAGAAATATAAAAGGTAAGTATAAATAATACACAAAATTTTCAAACTCTGAGTTGCAAGAAAAATTGACAGCAATTTCATACCATATCTAACCCTGAAATATAGTAGTGATTAATAAATTTTAAAAACCCCCATTCAATAACTCTGAAAATCAAATTATTTTTAAAATAATCTCTAACATTTACTTGAATTTCTTGGCACAGAGAAATCACCTGCACTATTTATTTTAGTGGAGCAACAACACTTCAGAGCAGCCTGAGGATGTGACAGGTACGAGGTCTATTATTACACTTGGATTTAACCAGATAGAACAGCTTTCAAAGTACATTACTGATAAGGGATGGTTTGATATGAACAGCCTAACTTTATTAGAGACTCAGCTGATTCTGAGGCCCAGAAATAAGGTAGCTGAAAATCCCCCCTGTTATCTTTGATAACTTCAGCGCTGTATAAGAACAGGAGATTGATGAGATTCTGATAAATAACAACCAGCATTAGATGAAGGAAATCAGTTATATACATTGTCGTGAACAGATTCCCCAGTTTTTGAGTACAAGGATATTAACTTTCTAAACATAGGCAGATTTGAAATCCCAAAGCAAGGAAAACTTAAATATTTAGAAGCACTGTAATCCCAATATGGTATTTAAAAAGGAACAGAACACTCCCTGTTTGTCTCAAGCCTTTCCAAGATTTTATGACAGACCAGCTGAGGAGTTTCTTACCTTGCTGTCTTCACTGCATGTACTTGGAAGCTCAATTGGATATGGTTATTAAATAGTTCCTGCCTTTAACAATCAAAACTGCAAAGACCCATTAAACTGATGAAGTTAAAGACAACAACCTTAAGTGTGAAACACTAAAAAAAAAAAGAAAAAGTTGCACTCGACTAAAGCAGGCAGAGTTACTTACAAGGAAGGCTAATCCATTCGACCTGCTAAAGCTATATTTCACATTTGATTAAAAACATGCCACTCTAAGTACACAGAAAAGGCTGGAGCATGACGGAGTTGGGCCACTCCTGCTCTAGCCAATATTTTCTGTGAACTTGCGGGGAACTGGCAGAAACATTAATCTTCTTTGCATCCCCTCTCTCCCCCCATTAAATCCGCTGCTAGGAAAACACTCTCTCGTGAAGCCCATGGGGAAGATGTCCCCGCTGAGACAGGATAAAAGACTCTTACACGACTCTTACTAGCCTGTATGGGTCCATCAGTGGCTCATATCCAGGAAAACAATCTTATAGTCTGTTGATCTGTGAAAGAGCCCTTCACAGATTGCAAGCGACAAGCCAGCCCCACCTAGTTCCCACTATAAACACACCTTTGGAAAATAAATATGTGACTGGCTCCTTGTGGTAGTGGTTTACTGGATTCTGTTATCGCTGTGATCACAGAGAGGTAAAAAGATAAAAAGGATTGTTGAAAAATATATCTTCAAGTTTTTAATGCCCTGTATAGTCTTAATTCTCTTTTAAATTCCCTGGTGTTGTAGGACGCTAAATACACTGGAAATTCAAATTGGCATCTAGCATCCAAATCACTGAAAGAAGAAGTGCAGCAGACTAGAAAATGAAAGAAGAAGCCAAAAGGCAAAAAAGTCTAAGCACAGCTGCTGGCATATTTCCCCCTTCTCTCCCCTGTTTTGCAAGTCACACTATTTTCTAATTTGCAAGGAAAGAAATTAACCTGTAACAGAATGTCACAGTCTCTGCCACACAACAGGGGTTTATTGCATTTAAGCTTCAGAAAAAATTAGTTGCAACTTGCAAATAAGAAGTATATTCTCTTAATGATTTAATGGCACCAGCTCCTTTTCTTGAATTGAGTCTGTTGGACAATAGAACCTATTTCACAACAACTAAATAAACTTTTCCCAACATTTAAAATATGTTTTTTCCTTTTATTAATGGAGTGCATCTGGGCCACTCCATAATTTAACCTCTTGTTGCATTGCCAAGGCTTCACATCCTTTAATCTGGGGTAGTAATAAATGAATTTATTACTGGGTAGTAGTGTCTTGAATAGAAAATGACAGACATTTTTGGGGTCACAGAAAATTTTAGGTTCAAAGGGACCTTAAACATCATCTTGTTCCATTACCTGACACCTTCCACTAGACCAGGCTGTTCAACATCCCATCCAGCCTGGCTTTGAACAGAGTCTAAGGGATGTATCTCAAAATCAAGTTTTACTTTTATTGGGCCTACATTGTCAATCTTAAACAAAAAAAAAAAGTGAAGATCTCAGCAGGCTGTTGAGATTGCCTGAGAGAGAATACACCTGTTTCAAAATGGAGCAGATAAAACTTTGAAAACATGAATAGCCTGTAGACACCTAGTTACCTCCAGTGCCTTTGGTTGGATGCATCTCCAAAGGGGTAAGGTTGCACTATTATCTGTGTGTTCATTTCTTAACAATGATACTGGGAATTTGTAGGAGTAGGTACAAACCTCAAAGCAACAAAAACCACCAAATCCTGGCACAAGAGGGCAAGATTCGATTGAAAGGATCTCAGGGTCATCCTGTACTACTTCAGGACAACACTAAGTTTTTGCAGCTTCTTAGAGCTGGAATAATGTAGATTAAAGCAGAAAAAATCCTCAACTTTGCCCCATTATTTAATTATGCAAACATTAACAATGGGACCAAAGAAAGCAGTGTATGAGGAATCTTGAATATGCAAACCATATCAGAACTGCAAAGATCTCTGTTCTAGGGCTCCACACTACAAGCAGAAAAACAACACATCCCCATGAAACCACCCTGAACAAAACCAGCCTATGAGAACTTATTTTTTGCATGTCTCTGATATTTCGTAGTTATTTGAGGTAAAGTTTTCATCTGTCAAAGGGGCCAATGATACAACAACTAATTCATGAAACAGCTAAGACATCTAGTTCTTCTGGATTTGTATGCTTTTGTCTCCATTATCCACTATAAAGGATAGTCTTGATTCCAGAATGTAGCCCCCCAGTAAAGTTAAGACCTCCCCTTTCTTCTACAGAAGAATTAAAGGGTTTTGATTCAGCTATGAGTGCCTGTGAACAAAAGATAGCTTTTTTAGAAGTACTTGAGTTGCTAAATCTTCCGGGAGCCAGAAATTTATTGGTAGTGACTAGGATACGAGCCCCTAAATGCTTAAATGTTTTTCTGCTATAAACACAAGTTGTTTTGAAAACTGTACTAAATCCAGTGCTTCCCTTTCCGCCTGTGAAATGTAATTGCTACAGGCTCACTGGAGAGAGGATATTTACTGGGATACAGTTTAGTAAAGCTTATCTGCACAAACAGGTAAATTAAGGTGGTTTGACTTGAGAAAGAAACACCAGTTTCAGTTTTGTCATTACACTTTCAAATAGAAGGTGCAGTAACACTGTGGTTTGAAGCCAGTACAGGGCTTATTTTGAAGGTACAGCAAACTAACAAAACAACACAAAGAGGAGCTAAGGAGCAAAATGGTAGAGGGGGAAATTGTGCGTTTTAATTTGTGGCAGTTCTTCTAATGGAATAAATTCAGTCCACCACATCCTATTCTTATAGATTTTAATTTTACAAAGATGAGTAAAGAGTGAAGTTTTCCATCAGGGCATGCTGTCAGAAAAATGATAACCCTGTGTATCCCCCACCCTACTTTAACTGCATTTCCAAAATCCTAGTGTCATCACTTACCCAAACCAACTATGTTGCAATACCTGAGATATTGTTGCATCTTTTTTACAGCTTTAGTTGCTCAACGATCATTTTCCTCTAGCTTGTAAAGATTATCTATGCATTCATATTCCATAATTCTACCTTTCAGAGCTATAAAGAGTTTAATTTTGATTTCTTTGAAACCAACTTCATGAAAACTGTTTGACCATAAAAACTAATTAGCAAAGACTCTCAATGTTAATCTTGTGCAATAGACTATAGCTGGAGGATGCAAAAAGACCATTTCTTCCATAATAACTGCAGCATTTCATCATCTTAAGCTACACAGCAATGCAAAGGTAATGACATTTTTATTTTATCTTTTTATGATGGGACTCATCAATACCACTATCCATTTTCAATTTTTTTCTAACATCTGCTTGCAATATCCAAGCAAAGTCTCTAGAGGATCATACAATCATTTTCAGATGCTAGTACACTGAAAATGAGGATTTGAGATCCCAAGAAGAATTGATGCCATGCAGTCTAATAACACAAACGTTAGCTCTGCCGTTGAATTATTTGCATTACAAGCAGTTAAAAAAGACCTCCTAAGAATAGTGCAAGACAAAGGAGTTGGCTCTGTTCTCTGAGGCAAGGGAACTTCTGTATTTAACAGTGAGGGTGGTCTTTGAGCTTGAATGCCTTGGGTTGGAAGGGACCTGAAAGATCATCTAGTTCCAGCCTCCCTTCTGAGGGGGGTTTGCTCCATTGGTGCCAAGTTGATGAACCAACTTCCAAGGAATTTTCAAGAAAGAAAATCTTGAGTGGGAATTCTCATACAACACACATCCTGGGCGACAAACAATTTTCAGCAAATAATAGCAACGTGATTCCTGGCTGACTTATCCTCTAAGAGAAACCAAAGAATAATGCTGTATCAATCACAATCATTCTGTGGCTTGTATCGTCCTTGCAGACTTAAGGAACTAAAATTGTTTAACAGCAGTTACCTGAAACTGCCTTTCTCGTCCGTAAAGACGAGAGCAGCTCAAATCTGCAAACTTTGGTGGCTGCATCAGTACTTCTTAGGGAAAATCCTGAGAAGCTTCACTAGCCATCATGCAAGTCCTGCGTTGCTTGCAGTCAATTCTTTTTATTGTTTGATATTTGCAAAGTACCAACAGTGTTCTGCACCAGCAGGTAAAGGCATGAAGAGAAATTCCTTGTCACAAAGAGATTGCCATTTAGATACACAGCGTACTGACAAAGGAGAGCGTAATGGGAAGCAAAGAGTGAGTAGAGTAATTGAATGATGCATTTAAGCATACATTTTGTTATCTCTGTGGGGTTTTATGTTTGTTTTCTTTTTGACTTATTGAATTCGGTGCTCATACTTTTCAATCATTCATTAGCTAAACAGTTCTCTTGTGGTTTGAGTAGATTAGGAAATGAGGACTGGGACAAAATAAAACTAGGAAAAAGGTGGGTATTTTGTTAAGCAGAGGCAGCTCACATCACTTCTGGAATACCTCTTGCTACTTACCCACCAGCATTTACCAGGGATCTGCCTGATGGAGGCTCTGCTCTGCAGAACTAGTTTGTTCTTCACGCCAGTCAGTGCAACCTTTACAGACAGGGTGATTTCCTGCAGACACTGGAAGTTGCCCAGCCAAAACCCAGCCAACAAAATCACTGGGATTTCAAACATAAAACAAACATAGGCAGAATCTGTCTAATTAACTTGACAGATCATGGAAAATGGGTGATTTTTTTTAGCATCTGTCTGTCTATTAGGTATTATTCTGTGAGACAGCATAATGGAAAAGATTTGTGGAATTATTTATTTTTCCCCTTCTCATAAAGAGTCAAGGGGCAAGTTGGTTTCATATGACTTTAGACCTCTTCAGCGAAGGTGTCCACTGACCACTAACTCAGACTCCACGTGTCATAAAGCTTGTTTTTCCCCTTTGAGTAAGAAACAATCCATACAACCTATTTTAAATATCTTCCTTGGGAAGATATTCCTTATTTTCTCTAACGACCATAAAAGAAGCACTGAACAGCCGTTCCAGATGAGGACATCTGCAGAACTGATAATATACAGGTACAGCATGGTGTTCAGATTCATCTAATGTCTCAATTAATACTCCACAGGAACCGCGGGTCAGCAAATGTTTCAAGTACAAAAATGCTAAATCTACATAGATCCCTTCCAGTGGAGGTATCTGTCATGTATTTAATAATTATTCACTAGCAATCTAGAGATGAGGTATTTGAAATATGCAGTGTTAAGAAAAAAGGTAAAATTAAACATACATAAAACTTTTAGAAAATTCCAGGTATTTAAAGTGGGTAAATTTACAGGTAGACTTTTCATCATGCTGCCCTAATTTAAAGAAAGTTACCAGTAAAATGAAGAGTTTAAGTATGCAGAGCTAAGATGACCTGACTGTCTCACAACTGGGATGAGAAAATGTTTACAAGAGTGATTTTATCCCATTTTTTAGCAACTGTGTAAGTAAAACTTCTTCCAGGCAAGGCAAACAAAGTTTGGCCCTTTTCTTCAATATGAAATGCAGAAAAAAAATCTATTTAGAAATCTTATATGGATATTCTTAATTAGCCAATCAAGTTGTACTTGTAACTATATTATATATTATAATCTCTTGGGACAAAAATCACATTTCCCTGTGTGCTTGCCCTCACTGGGAAAAAAAAAAGATATCCCAACCCACCAACCTGACTCTCATTAGTTAGAGAATATCATTAGAATATTGCAATGAAAATAAAATCCTCATACTAAAAATATAAGCACAGTGTACATTCAGGGTCTCCAAAAGCAGGCTGAAATCTTGTTAGTCAATATTATTCCTTCCTGTTGGGGTAGAATTCTGTGTAAGTCTTATGTCCTCAGAAATGTCAGCTCAGGTTCAGTTCTGACTTTTAAACACCAGTGATGCCCGATCACCTTTCCACATTTCATTCACAGAGGAAAAAAGTTTTCAGGACAGTACAGGTGATTTAGATACAGCTTAAAATGGAAGACACTGAAGTCACCTACATTTATATTCGATGCTGATGTAAGCCACAGCACGTAATATTTCTAGTTGCTACACACAAATCTGTCTGGACATTTGGTGGGCTCTCCTGTCCATACCTTGTTTCAGGGGCCAATTATCCATGGCAAGGTGATTGTCATTATGTGCCAAGAGGTCCTCAGCTAGTGCATTAGACTGCATAAGTGGGAAAGCATCCTCATATTTAGGGTAACAGTGTCCTTTCAACTATTTTTGCAACATTTTATTTCAGATACACCCAGAAGTAAATCAGTAACCTCAGAATATGCTTATCCAACAGGTTTGGGACTTCTTTGCAAAGGATCAGTTTAATTAAGTGTGGGGGATTTTTTTTAATCTCATTTCATAACACTGTTTTTTTTTTTTTTTTATGAAGAGCAAAAAAATAACTTCCAAAACAAGTATCTCACATTCTGAAAGCTCTTTTTGGAACATATGGTCTTATCCTTCAGAAATTATGAGTTCTCTTGACACAGGCTGTGACAATCAAGTTGCACATGAAGTACTGCTATATTATAATTACTCAGTTATGCCAGGCTTTCAACAAAACTTTCCCAGAAGTTCCTGTCACTCAATTTTCAAAGTGCATTCAGAAATTTGAAGCTTTAATGAGCCTTGATAGAGTTAAGTAAAGGTCCCACCCAGACTGTGAAGGCAATCTTTGCTCCATGCTGAGCATCTTGGCAACAGTGAGCCCCAGGCAACAAATATCAACTTTCAGGCAACTTCCAGAGAATTAGGAAAGCTTCAAGCTAGAAACAAAGTAGCCCATGAAAATGGCATCAACGCACACCCATCTCCTGGGAACAGATGGATCCATGACATACAGCTTTGTGAACCGAGAATCGAGCCAGGCTGGAAGCGTGGTACCATGTTACAAACTCTGCTTGCATTTCCTCAACACCTTCCTATAAAAAGACTCATTATTGACATTATGTTAATACATTTCATGAGGGTCACCTCGTAGCCTCTTAACTTCATAATGGAGTGAATTTGGCTGGTGTATTAGCTGGTGCCCATGTGAGTAGCATTTTAAATCTGAATCTGAATTTAGTCCATATGGAATTTGCATCTCTTCCAGATCAATTTTGTACAACAGCAAACCCTGTGTTTTAAAGAGCTGTGCCCAGTCACTTCTCAGTGAGGTGCAGGGTTTCTGATTTTCCCAGCTCTCTCTTTGCCATTCTTTTTCCAAAATCCAATGACTCCTCTCCCAAGGCTGAATAGGAAAAAAAATTACAGTGCTAAGCTCTGACAGCTCACTTCAGGACAACAAACAAATCTACATTAAGCATATACATCACCCTAATGAAAAGGAAATACAGTTCAGCGCTGAGCATATTCTGAATAAGCCTCTGATCAGAGGTACTGCCCTGGCCCATGGGCTGGAGCTGTAGAAAACAGTCAATCTTTAGTCACTGCCTGGCATCGCTGCAAACTGGATCCACAGATGGGAGCTCTTCATGGGTCAGCAGCCTCCAAACCTCCCACTTCACAAGATGCAAATAGATCCTCTGAACACACCAAGGAGATTAGCAGAGAAATAATTCCAGCCTGTGGCCAGATATTCATCCTGGGGACCTGCCAGACTTTCAACTCAGCCAATCCATTTTTAAAGACAGTGTCTTATTAGCACTTTACAGTTCTTGAATTACTTTGTCAAGTCTTTCTAATGAGACAGCAATCTGTCCAAGGGTATTAAGAGAAGTAAATGATAGACCTTTACTTTCTGATTCGGTTACACAGGTGTATTCAAAGGTTAGAGGAATGATAGCAGACTGGAACACAGGAAATCTTACTTGGAGCAGTTGTTGGCTACATTATTTCAGGGAACAGTCTTGCAAATACCAGCATTTTGGCTTTAAAGAGAATGATGATCTTTTCTTCTACCTCCCCTAAGAGGGAATAGCTACAGTATATTCACCTTCCTCTTCCAGTGAGCCCCAGTAGCACCTTCAGTCTTACGTTATAGAACTTTCTATATCCATGTGCAGTCTAAAAAAATTCAAACCATCTGCATCAGCTCTTCTTCTCCCATTTGCATTTTACTGACCTCTAATTAAACCAGTCCAGCAAGGTGCAATTCTTACACGCGTTTTTCTAGTTCTGCTTCCTAACATACCAGCAATAGCAAGAAATAACAAATACTCCAAGAAAGGTAATTATATATTGTATTAACAACTAATGCTCAAAACCACATGACACATTCTCATTTTACCATAGTCTCCAATTCATATGCCTTACTTTTGCCAAATGGTTCACAAAATATTACCACACAGTGGGACATGTACATCACCACAGTGTATTGTAATATTTCAAGAAAATGAAAATTGTGATCCCAGCCTCACTGAAACAATGGCAAAGACAAAACTGAAACTTTTCTCCCTTAGCTCCACTTGTTTCCAACATGGACTTATCCATGTAACCCTGATGCATAAGTTCCCTTTGAGTCAGCAGTGAAAACAGACAAGAATGATTCATATCACTCCAATATGGAACTGTGGGATGAATCCCTTCACCTGAGAAGGTGGAGAGCTCAAGCTTGGCTTGCTTCAAAGCCAAGTAGGCATAACACAAACACCAGCTATGAATCATGCAAGTGGGGAACCACACGGAAGCTCAACATCTTTCCAACGGAAATGAGGCTGTTTGCATTTTCACTTCCAGACTAGAAAGTTTAAAATTTACATTTAAATTTTTTTATTACAATTACATGCATTTCCCCTCTTTTCTTTTAGCTTTTCTTCTTCTGTGTATACTTCCCATAGAAAAACCGAGTCAGAAACCTCCATTCATAGTTAAACTGCAAAGCAAAAAACATCTTCAAGGCAACAATTTGATGTAAAGCACAACACAAAGGATGCACTGAAAATGAGGTGCTTCTACCAGAAGAGCATGAATAGGACCCTAATTTTCACTCCTCATGTAGAATTTGGGTCCTGACCTTCAAGAAGAGGGTCCCGTCTGCACGAATTGTGCATTTGGGTCACAGCCACGAGGCATCATGGTTAAAGCAACACATCCTGTCCAAGCTCCTGCTGCAGGAGCATCCTCTAACAGCCTCCCTGAGACACAGCATGTGGCTGGGTTCCTCTGGTCTATGGATATAGGGATTTATGAAAAAAGACTGTAAAAATCATTCCTAGCTGGCAATTTTCCTCTAGCATCAGAAGTGCATCCAACATGGAAGAATTAAATGTGCTTTATTTCTGTTTTTTATCTTTCAGTGTAGAACTCTGTGTTTCCTCTCACAGAGGAACCCAAGCTCTTGCCCAGCAAACTCCTGTCAGCTGAGCAGTATCATGTGGCTGTCCTTCTCCCCAGCTCCCTGGTCATGGGAGCACAAGTCACACATCACAGCATTAATCTGTGCAACCTCTGCCCAAACCAACAAGATTCACACAAGCTCTGGAAGAAAGAAACCATGCCAAAGCAGAGAAATCTCTCTGTGCCATATCCCTTTGATGCCCTCCATTAAACCAGCAATATTTCAATAATGACATATTTAGTGCAGACACAAAAATCCACACTTTAAATAATAGTCTTGTTACAAATTTGTAAACATAGCTAAAGAGCAATAATACCTCCCTTCACTGCTTGTTTTTGGAACAGCTGCTCTCATTGTTGCAGACCATCTGCAGGCAGGAAGGTAACTTAGCAAATACCTCCCAAATCCTTCTGCTTAATTAGCAGGTAAGGAATGACAATCAAAAGCAGAGCTGCAGCGAGAGATGCTCGTGCTCCTGTGTTCCCACACTTCTAGCTTTTAGGGCTAATTTAAAGGTTTTGTTGATGAATTTGACCTGAGCTGGTTAAAGCCAACACTGCTCAACTGTCCTGGTGCTTGTGAAAGCATTTGCATGAGCACCAGAGGGATGCAGTCTAACTCAATCACTCTCTCTTCAGCCTTTAAAATAAGTGTGGTTTTATTTTTAAATATGAAGATCAGTCATTTGCTCCATCTAAAGATCACTCTCAGAAGTTCTAAATTCACTGCTTGGCTTACTACCGAGCTCTCCTGAGTTCACCCTCCAGATTCTGATGAAGGGCAAGACATTCTGATGGCTTTGCAAGGAATTAGACACAGAAAAGCTCAAGGAAAGGAAGAGGGCTGGGATGTGTAGAAAAGTGCTTGTTGTATGGGCAGCAGGAGGCAGCTTCAGGCGTGGGAGGTGAGAGAAGGCAGCACGCTGGGAGTGGGAGAAGGCTACAAAGAAAGTCAGCTTTGAGAGAGGAGAGTGAGGAACATAAGGAATATCACAGTGTGTGGGATGAGATGAGAACAGAGATGTAGGTTTTTGGAGAACTTTAAAACAATTATAGGTTTTTACCATGGGAGGTTCTGTTTGACTAGATCACAGCACTTGCTTCCTTGTTACGTGCCTTGAATTGAAGCTTTCTTTGAAAGAGCTTGCTAACACTATTCCATACTTTCAATTAACATTTTATTTAAATGCTTTAAAATAGTTTCTAGATATATTAAAGGCTTACTGATGAAATCTTGAATATAATTTACATATCTAAGTCACATTTGCATTCAATAACAAGACAGCTTTCCAGTATGGAGCATGCCATCAATAGCCCCCTTTACTAGCATCTTGCTGAATTTCCCTAGCTGCAGCATTCATTTCAAATTCAAAAGGCTACAGATTTAACTGGGGAAAAAAAAGGAGACAGTGATATCATAAATGATAATCATCTTTTCCAAATTTTAGGGGAATGCATTGCAGGGTACTGTTCTAGCATGTACATAGTTCATCCACCACTTGGACATATCCTCAGGAGTTTCACAAGAGACACAAGCTTATTTTTTATTTTAGTATTCTTTGCCATTAAAAAGAAGAGGAGAAAGTGTTCATACCTTTCCTACAAATAAAGCACAGAGTGTCAGTATCTTTCCACAGTACATCTGCATACTTCCTTGGAGGATTTTTCATTATAAAATCATATCTCGGTTATCAAGTTTCAGCACCATAAAGCACATATGGGATATGTGATAAAAGCCCCTTTTTCTCTTCTTTTTAAATTTTTTTTTCAGTCAGGAAACACCAGTAAAAGAGACTGGTAGTTGAAGCAGATTTTTTTAGGAAAGCACATTCTGAGAATTTCTACATGTAATGAAGTCTAAAAAACCTGGTGTGAAAAGTAAATGATGACTGATGCGTTGATGCCTGAGAGCAGCAGCCCACTGGTGAGTGTTGCACTGGCAGTACTGGACAGAGGAAAATCGTGTGTAACTGTCTCTAGCTACTCTGAGATGTTCTCACACAGCAGAATAGTATCAAAGATGGATTTGATGGAGGTTTTGGGCTTTTTGTTTTGTTTTGTGTGTCTTTTCCTCATCTTAGTGTGATTTTTCTCATCTTAGACTTGATGCTTCCCTATAAGATTTATAGAGACCATAAATCCTATAAGCTTCTAGAAGGTCAGAAGAGATCAGCTTTGATGAATACAGAATATAGGGCAGGGGGGAGAGAATTTGTGGCCTTTCCTAATTTATTGGTAGTCCTTATTTCCTTATTTATTGTTTTTGTGGACTCTAGACACAGTTTTTAAATCTGTGCTTTGTCTTACAGAACAAAGTTAATACCAAGCTAACTTTATGAAAGGAAAAATGTTTTTGTTTTTGGTTAATCCAAAGAAAGCATTGCAGTTGAAAGTCAGAAGAAAACTGGACATTCCTATCTCTTGAAAAGGTAGAATAGGAGGAGTTATAAAAGCCATGAAAGCACAGAAAACAAGGATGGAAAGCATTGCCTTATTCTCTGAAAAGAGGTTTGGGCTGGGGCTGAGAATATTTTCATCTGATATTCCTTTCCAAGACTGCTTTTCTCAACTTTGCCAGCCTGTTTTACACTGCAGATGCCAGATAATTCCAGATGAAAAGACAAACCTCTGACTTTCTCCGGAACATCTCTTACACTGCTGTAAAGATAAACAGCTCCTGCCCCATGTTTTCTATTATCCAGAACTATTAACAAAGCCCCACAGCACTCCACAAGCTAATAAAATATCACCAACTTCAGATAAAAAATTGAAAACCTCCTAGAGAACAGCAACCAAACTCACATGACAGACTTTCAACATCTGCCTGAGCTTCGAATTCTTTTTGAAATGGGTGAATAACTAAAAATGTCTGCTAGGTCCCTGGCACAGTAAGATGAATTCATGATGGGATTTTTTTTCCCATTTATGTCACATTACCTGATGGAGCTGCTGAAGGAAGTCAATCACTCACAAGACAAAATGGAAGGCAGAAGAAATGAGACTGAATCTCTGTCTGCCTTGCTCTAACTCTACAGCACTACAAGGAACTACAGTTGACAAAAGTTTTCTCAGTTCTTTAAAGAAACTTTTAATTTATTTATTTTTTTTCTAAATCACCTCAAGTCCTTGCCATTCATCAGACATGGTT
>VYXC01007878.1:2194598-2227449 GCA_013397175.1 Platysteira castanea
TTTTTTTTCACAGAAAGACTTCAAGCAATCAGTCTAAAAAATTCTGAGAGGTTCAGAGACTGGAGAAGTACTGGGGTTGTGGCACAAGTTCACGCATAGCTCCACCAAATCAATATCCCCTTTAAACCACATTGCTCTTTTTCACCTTGCAAGTTTTGAAAGAGAAGACATAAGTTGCTGCTTTAACTGAATGTTTTTCTCATATGATTTCTTTTCCTATTTCTGCATGTGCTGCATTATCCCAAGGGATTCTGTGGGGTTTTTTTTCCCTGCTCCAGCTACAGAGCTGTTATTTCCAGAGGCATTCTCCATAACACAGAGGGAAAGCATCAGCACTACACCCTGCTATAGGAGAAAGCTAACAAGAAATGGCAATTAAAAGTTTCTCCTACTGTACATTCAAGTCATAGTGGAATGAATACTGTCTTTGGAAATAGGAGGCAGCTGTCAAGTACAGCTCTGGACACAATAGTGCAACTCCTCTGAAGAATAGGTCATGGGGGGAAATCAATAAATAAAGTACCTTCATCATTAATCATTTTCTGAATTTTTAAATCAGACAGAACATTTACAAGTTGTCCGTCAGGTTTCTTTTATTTTCCAGTGCTCAGCTTGCTTTGGTTGCACAAGTTTCTGCTGATACCGGGACTGGCTGCTGCACCATGCCCAGAGCTCCTCTGGGGTCAGAGGGGCAATATCTATTCTGTTATTAGAGAAATTACTCAGGGCAATTTCACAGTTCAGCAAAACAGACTCATTGCCTGTATGCACTGTGTGTGCATGCCTTAACAAGCACTTAAAGTTTTTCTACTTCTGTTCCTTCGTGCAAACATTCATCTTTAGCAGCGTTAGAAATGTTAGTGAGTGTGGCTTCTTTTCCTACTTAACTTTAACAAGGAATAACTACCTTGCATATAATAAGGTTTCTAAGGAGTTGAACTTCTCATCTCTGCTATAAATTCAGAGACAAAAAAGTAAACTCTCTGCTTTAGAGAAAAAACCAAAAAAAATTAACAGGTGGCTTTTTAGTAACCTGATTACTTTTATTATCACATTCTGAATATTCAGTGTTAGCAGCAACCATCTCTTCTTGCAGACTTGTTTCCAAATTCAATTGCTCTATCCCAGTTATCTCTGCAGAAATAAACAGGGGCAGGACCAGGGAAAAGCAATGCTATTTCTGCGATATTTTATATTACTTATTCTCAATGAAAATGAGAAGGTCTTTTTTACAGCTGCACAGCCTGTAATGTCAGATCCAAGCAATCAGCTAAAAAAAAAAACCCCAGTCACTTTGCAGGTTTGAAATAAAAAAAAAAAAGAAAATAAAAAAGAGAAAGAAATCAATTCATGTTGTCACAGCCTATCTAGAGTCATATTGTCTCCAGCCATTGATAGAAAATGAGAACATCTGGGGATTCAATTACTCATGACATGAATAATAATATTTCATTTTTGTTAAATGAAACTTTATCGTTGCAGGAACTTCTGCTTACTGCTCCATGCAATCCTGGAATGAAAGCTACCAGCAACTGCAACAAGCCACAGTTCCTTTGGCATCCATGAGCACATCAGTGCAGGTGCATCTGCCTCCCCCGACAGAAAAGCTTAAAAAAGAAACTAAATTTTGAACAGCTAGTTAAAAGATGGGCTCCTGCGCTCCAAGCATTGAAGGTTTCCTAAATGTCACATCTACCTTTTAAGAACTTGAATTAATAGCCTGGTTCAGAAAAGCACAATTATCCTTTGAACCAAAGTCAGTGACACCTGCAGTTGTCCAGTACTTTCAATTAACAAAATCTATACTTCTAAATAGTATTGGAGCCATTTAGGGCCTTCTTTTAAGCTTCCAGTTTATAATTCTTGGTTCACGTTTCAAAAGGATGCTACCAAAACTGAGTTGCTGTGTGTTTATTCTTCTTTCTTGATCAAATAGAGCTGTCTATAGTCTTAGTGGCAACGTTGGGATCAAATCAGAGGATATTCATCTCACAGCAATGAGTAAGCAGCAATACTCATGCTAAAATTGCACTGACTTGTGCAATCACTTTGATACAGCAGGACTGTTCTCCAAAATTAAGCATATGAGCCATTGTGGCATTTGTATCTAAAAGTTCAGAAGGAAAATATACAGAAAGGGCTGAAACTTCTCTGCTTTTAGCGTTGTTTTTTCTTGTCTCAGGTAACGCCTAGTCTTGTTTTCCCTCTTCCTTTCTCCCCGGGCATTCATTAAGGTTAGATTACAGTAAAAAGCCACGATTTGCACCTGCTTTACATCACAGCTTTGCAGAGCCTTAAACATCCCCTGCACAAAATGGTGAGGGAGCTCTAAAAGTTCCAAAGGGTCTGGATGAAAAATATTTTCCATTATAGCCCAGCGATGAGAAGCACCACAGCAGCACTTTGCTGCTGTAGAAGTGCTGTGTAGGGCACAACTTGCAAAATGCACTGGGAGAATGTACACAGAAAGTGGGGTAGGCCCTCTGTGGCTCCAAACTGGCAAAACCTCCCCACCAGTAAGAGAATTACTGCTGTGAGACACCGCTCCCTGCATGGGAGTTTGGGCCTCAGAGTCTGTTGCTGACCACAGGAAAACCTTAGGGGCTGCCTGCTTCCAATGGCAAGACCTAGGCAGAAAAATGGGCATCATCTCACAGAAGCAATCTCAAGTCAGCACCCTCCAAAAGTAAAAAAAACAGGCAGCAATTACTGCTTGCAGGTCTCGTGTCTGGCTTTATGCAACATTTCTAGTCCCACTGCGCTCGTTGCCTTTTAAAAATGTGTAACGTTTATGGACTCCAGTAAAAATGTTTTTAATATAATGTAGATGAAGTATAAAGTGTTAACCTTGAACACCAGGGAATGCGTTAGGGTTTTTTTTTTTTTCTAAACCTCTTTCAATAATTTACTGAGAATTGTCTCAAATTTGCTTTTAGTTTATAGCAAATCTTTTGGAAACATTCAAATCGTCACAATTTTTGTAAATGCTACAATAGCAGTGATTTCATAAATAAAAGCAATGCTCAGAAGGCAGAGAATGTTGAAGAGTGCATTAAACCAGAGTCTCTGCTGTCTGAGGAGCAGCAGTGTGGGTTTCCTGACATTGCTCCATCCACGTCTCTTGCTACTGCTTTCCTGGGACCAATGGCAAGGACGATGCTAAGAATTCTGTATATGAGCAGTCCACTTCTAACTATTTATAAAACATGTAATACTCTATCTTGTATAATATATGACACATGCCTTGTTCATGCTACAGCAAAGGTACTAAGATAAAACTCCTCTGCCACGTTAACAAATCTCCCCTTGACTGCAGTTGCTGGTTTGCTTCTCCAGAAGCTGATATGTGTACACTTCTTTTTCCCCCCAAAATGCATATTCACATCTGGAGTTACTCCCACAAGTTTCATCCTTTGCACTGACTTTCTAAATAACATTATTCTGATGGTTTTAAGGGCTAAAGCCACACTTAGGTACGTACAAAGCACTAACTTGGAGCACAAGTATTTCAACTGAGCTGGGAAATAAAGTGAGGAGGGGAAAACAGGTTTAGTATTTTAAGCTGGTTTCATTTACTGCTTCCTACATTGGAATGGCATCTCAAAATCCACCTGTAATGCTCCCTTTATCTTCATTCAAACTCCTTTTCAAAGGCTCATTTTTTTATCAAATCCAAGAAATACCATTCTTGTGTCAGTCAAATGTTCTCCACAGGCCCATGTAAATTTAACTTAAACCAGCAAGATATTAAGTGGGACAGATAATGAACCTAAATAACTGCTCAGTCTTGTTAGTGTGGCCCTCATACACCTTCTGTGTTTCTTCAAGCCCTGCTGCTTAGCATTCATACTGCCTGATTTGAGACTAAAATTAGATTATAGGAATGCGTGCTTTTTACAAGAGGTCTTCTATTTGTTCCATAAAGTATTTAGTACTCTTTAGGACTTGTATAAATAAAAATAATCGTGATCTTGGAATTCACCTTCAGGAATGGAAATGAAGAGATCTAAGTCCTTTCATTTCCACTGCACATTATCATCATCGGGCACGTTTAGCAATGCTTTGTAAAACAAGTTAAAAAGATGCTTGGAAGTGTGGTTAAGGTGAATAACAGAAAAAAAAAAAAAAAGAGAAGGGAAGATCTCTCTACTTTTAGAGCTTCACAATAGGGAGTAAAAACAAAAGCTCTACCAGACTTTTAAGATAAAAATCTGCTGTCAAATTCATTAATGTTTTTGAGAGATGCCTACAGTTGCTGGGGAAAAATGGTTTTGGGTTCCTAAACCAGGACTCTGAGTAAAATCACTTACATTCAGTTTTAAAATTCAAATGCTACATATAATTAGGAACCATTTCAGGACTGCTGTGATTTCTGAGGACTCTGCACTGTGAGAAGAGTTTCTGCATTCTGGGTCAGAGCTGTATCAAGTCCAACAATGATTTCTGCCCGACTTTCCCCCCTCCTTCCCAGGATCTATATTTAGGACTTAAGTACGAAATATTGAAAGTTTTTTTGAGGTTAAGCATGCCAATGTCCTCAAAACTCCAGCAGGCATCAGCTTACGTCACTTGGCACTTTAACACTTATAAAAGTTGGGCTGCTCACCTTAAATTAAAGCTATCATCAGGTGAAACATATAGTCTGTGCTATTCCCCCAGGCTCCATTTTCAGGCAGTGGAAGAAGAAAAACAATTCCCAAGGTCATCCACCTTGTCCTGAGATGAGGCACCTATTTCTCTCCATTTCTCCCTGGTTCCTTTGACAGAGGACTTTTATGATAGCTAAATTTAGGCAATGTGAATCCTGCCGTTGGTATCTTAGTAATTTTTGAATGCAAGTCATCAATAAGCACATATGGATAATCACCTCCACGCTCCTTAGGCTCCTCTTAAGATTTTAAAAATATCTCTTTAGAAAGGGATCAGATTGCACATAAGTGTGTTTTAAGATTATCATTAGCTGTAAAAAACATATTTCAAAATGGCTGTAAAACAACAACAAAAAAAGACATGCCAACTACAAGGAATAGGTCCATGTTGCATTTTAAGGATCTTGAAGCTTTACTTAGGAAAATTAAAAATCAGAATGGTGAAGAGACCCTGTGTATTATTTCCTCAAAACCTCCAGATTTGCTTACAATAACACCAAACTTGTTACCATCCCAAATAATTACTCTAATTTATATTCCAGTGCCTCAAAGACCAAGCACCATCAGGGCATTCCTCTACAGCAGGTACAATGGGTTATAGGCAGTCCTGCTTGCAGTACAGAAAAGCAGCTCAAAGTTTAGATGAAAGAACTAATGCTTTGAAATGAGCATCTGAGGCAAAGAGAAAGGTCAAACATCAGATTTTATTTTACTTTTTTTTTTTTTTTTATAAGGGAATGATTAGTTAAATTCAAGTCTCATTTCAAAATAACTGCTTTCTTTAGAAAATAGCAGGCATCCAAATTATGGAAAATCTGCTCTTTAAGACAGTTGACTTGAGAACATTTAAATATCGAGGGCTGGAATCTTTTTCTTTCTTTTTAATGATGTGGTTTAGGAAAAGATAGAAGATGATATCATTTCCAAAGACTAGCTCTGGATTGCTGCATATAGTTTGACATTCAAGATATTTTAATGTTATCAGCTAGCACTGCCTGCCATCCGGGATGAGCAATGTTTTCTTGACCAATTATTTATATGCCTCTAAAACAAGAGTGAGTTTTGAGAAAGGATTTATTTGAAGGTGGAAAGAAAAAGTTCTCCATTAGAAGGGAGGGTCACAAATGGACTATGCCAAATACTTGCTTTATATAGGGGAGAATAAAGCTTCAGTAAATATTATGAGGCGGTATGGAAAATTCTGTCGTAGTTTGGCAGAGACAGGCCTGGTGTAGGCAGGTGGGTGTTCAAGCCTGACATAATTGGCAAAGCAGCAGCGGTGACATGAGAGGACATGAAAACATGAGGGGTGAAAGGTATGACCTGGTGTTCTCAGGGGGAGAGAAATTGCTCGCCAGGAGATCTCAGCTGGGAGGGAGCCAAAAGGGCAAACGTGGAACTCCCACCGTCCGTGCAAACCCAGTGAAGACAGCAATTGAGATGTCAGGTTGGTCTTTAGACCATGCCCCTATTACTGTCAGGAAAAAATCCTTTTCATTTCACAGTAATTAAAATGCTCATAGATGTTTTATTAACTCACTCTGCAGAGCCACATAGATTTTATAATTCATCCAAGCACTTACAAGTAGTTACTTGTGTTAGGCTGTCAAGACAGAAATGATTCAAAACCTTGTGTACTGAGCTTCTTGGAAGACATATCATTCCCTAACACAATGGCATTAGAAAGACTGCTGACAGATAGTGATCAAGAGATTTCATTTTGCTTGTCATATGGTGGGTTGTCAATTCTTCTTTCTGCTTTAGATAAAAGCTTAGTTGCATTAGATTTCAATAATGGTGAAGTTGCGGGTTAACATTTTTCAAAAGCACCAAAGTGACTTCAGTACTTAAATTCTATTTTCAAAATGCTAGAGACACTCGGGAACAGAACTCTCTACAGTAAATGGAACTTAGGCATTATTAAAGAAATTTATGGAATGATGGAGAATAAAACCCCAACTCAAGAGGGCCAAAGTTTGCACCCTACTCCAGACCACACGTTTAAAATATTTTAAGTTTGTAGATTACTAAAATTCAAGGACAAGCCAAAGATTTCCATTTCCATTGTGAACACGCTTGTTTTTGCATTAATGAATCCACTGCAGATTTCCTCCCACACTTCTAAAAAAATTTCTATAAGACAATTTTAAGGTGGTCTTCACCTAAAAATATAAGTTTCCCTGAGTTTTGATCAAGATTTAAGCAGGTGATTCAGTGATTTCTACAAAATTTTCCATGAAAAGTATATATGCAAATTATTAGCCTGATTTTTTTTTTCTTATTTTAACAGCTTCAAGGAGGAAGTGACCGTTTAAACTTTACTTCCCCCTTGAGTGAAATGAAAAATTGAGCCAGTACATAAAAGTGGAAGAGTAGCCCAGATTTTCCTTCTGTTAATACTAACCTAGTATTATGAAAATAAATAATCCATGTGGTTAGTCTATATTTAAAATATTTGTTCTTCTTTAAATATAAAGTAACTTTCACAGAAACAAACAGAAGTGGCTAGAGACTGAAATCATTCCTTTGAAACTGAAGCCGAGTATTTTCTCCTTTAAGCTCCAAACATCATCTCCCTCATGCCCACAGGGCTTCACGCTGTGCTCCAGGACTCCAGCGTGTTCATTCACTGCTCCCCTCAGCTGCTGAGCTCAGAGGCTGGCCCAGGAAAGGCTTACCACGTTACGAGCTTATCTTCCCCAAGAGTTTAGAAGTTTATCTCCATTCATTAACTGACGTTTTTTAATGGTGAATTTCTCAAGTTAATCTGTATTTCTTCCAATACTTTTAGTTTGCTCTGTTATTGCAGGTACCGACTATGAAATGTTGAGAGCAAACACAGTTTGAAACAGAACTGCCATAGCAGCTATAGAACATCTAAAAGGAAAAAAAAAATAGGCCAGACCTTTATTAAAATTTAAAAGTATGCCTTCGCTACACTCTTGTAAAGATCCAAATAGGGTATTCAAATCTCTAGAGATCACCAGTATAATTTCTTTATCATGTTCCATTTAAAATTTAATTATGTAGTCTACAACAAGAAGTATCTGAGTACTCTAAATAGGTCATGCAATGAACAACTTAATATTATTGTAAAGTTTTCCTTGTGAGGATCTCTTCTTTGATGTGCTGCTGCGCACAAAAAGCCTTTCTTCGAAAAAACAATATACATTCTTAGCTATAATAATGTCATTTAATATAAAAATTGTAAAGCTTCTTTATCACATTTTAAATTTGAATTTTCAATTCATTCTCTAGCCTGAGCTTCCCAAAATCATCAGAAATAACTGGTAAATTAGAAGTGACACAATATAATTGTACTGAATATTTTTATATCTTTCTACAGGCAAAGTTAATCTATTATCTTTCCTACTAAATGATGTCCACCAACTCACATTTTTCTATTTTGCCTATCAGTGATACACATACTTCAGTTGCAAGAAGAAGGGTGATTTCTTCTTTCTCTTAAATATAATCATTAGAGAACCATCAGCAGTATTTAATGGAAAATGAATATATTAAAAAGCCACCATTTACCAAGACACTCTGTTATATTTGCTTTTTTAAGAAGTCCGCATATGTAACCTCTCTTGGTTACTATTGAAGATGAGAAAATTTTCAAAATATACTCCTCTTTACTTCTGACTAATTACAGGACTTTATGGGAGTGAATCCCTAGTTCCACCTCTTTAATTGAACTATGAAGAAATCAGAAGGCGTTTTTGAGAACTTATTTTTTAATGACAGCAACAACAACAATAAATAATTAATGCCACCAGTGCCTAAACTTTCTTGACAGCCAGACAAAATATTCCAAGTACAGACACATCTGTTCACACTTACGCCCCTTGCAGTGAAAACCCTTTCACCAGGTTTGCAGGTGTGTGAAAATGATTTGATCAATCCTGAACACAAATATATCCAAGAGTCATTACAGCTCTGGGGAAAGGCATCGCGCTTGCCTGGGCGAAGGACAGTCGGATTTCCAGCGTTACAGAGGACTTGCTCTGCACCACTGGACAAAACACAGTGATGGGAATCCCAGCAACGATGGGAAAGTGGTTATTAATTTTGTCATTTCAAGATGCAACATCTAAAATTTTATAAGCTGTAAAGTAGTTTCAGGGTGAAGGTGTCAGAAGATGTGGTGTTGGTGGGGAAATTAGACTATTTTGCTGTTATGAATTAATAATAGCAAAACGATTCACTTGACGTTTGAAAGAAGGACAAAAAATATTAGATTAATACATCACAACGTACGATTAAAAACCCCAAGGAACTGTTTGCTTAGAGAAATGCAGGAACAGGTGAATCCTGGAGAAGGCTGGAGGACAAGCCAAACCCCGCCTAGCTGGAAACATTTGTTTTAAATCATGACAAGATCATTTGGTTTAATATTTATAACACAATTACAATGCCTTGTGCACATTGCTGGTATAATCTGATTTTACTTCTGACATCTTGCTGCAGTTGAAATTAAAGCCTTGTGGTAATAATTCAAAAAGCACAGTTAGACAATCATTAACAGCAAGTACGAAACGGGATGTTTATTTAAGCACTTATGTGTCTCATTTTAACTTTAATTTGAAGTGGAATTCATTTCTTCAGTGTAAGGACTCCATGTTTCCAGTATATTAGTCCTATAATACCTCACCAAGTGCAGTGAAACTGGAAATATTTTGTCACTAAAACCAGTAAAAGATACAGCTAAGCATCAATATTGAGATTCCTGACCAAGGAGGTGGCTGCTCTGTTGAATCCCATTTTTCTTTTGTGTGTGTGTGTATTTACGAAGAATTGTAATTATTTTGCAAGGAAGATGAACAAAATCTTTGATGTCAGGTAGGCCTGATCAATGGTCAGCACTTCAAACATATGGCAAAATTTCACAGGCATATTTGCTTGCACAATACGGCTACAAAGTGACAGTAAACCATAAAAAGAAATGTATCTATTAAATGAACAAATCATATAAATCACACAAATTTGTACAAACAGAACAAAAGGGTACATTACAGAAGGGGAAGTCATCATATATAGTGAGAATATACATTTTTACAACTTATCAATATAAATAAGTCAACTAATATACACCACACACCCCCTAAAGAAAGGCAGATATTTTTTCTCTGCCTTAGAATCACAAACAACTTGCATGTATTACCATGCTTGAAGAAAACTGCCCTTCTGGTTGAAATATTCTTTTAACATTATGTATGTTTTGAACTACAACACTGCTTTAATCAGAGGATAGCAAAACCTCCAAAACCATAACCCCACTAAAACCCCCTGCACCTCAGAGAGCAAAACCAGTGGCAGAAGGTACAAGAAGACTGAGAGCATCTTTTTTTTAACTTACCAGGCATCTCTGCTAAGTGACAGATTACCATATCAGATTTTTTTGTTTCCATTCTCTCCACCCTTTTCTCTACTTGCATGATTACAGCATTTTATGGCATCCTCTGACAATATGTAGGCAGGTCTCTCTTCAAAACCTCTATCGCAGCCTGGGAATCTTGTCTAGTTCTATCACTTCATGAAAAGCTTTCTCAGCATAGAAAAATTTGGTCTAAGCTGCTTTCCTGCTTTCCAAATGAAAATGCCTTAAGATCACAGCATTTTTTTCCTCCTACTTCCAAGTTCCCCTCCTCTCATCCCTCAGGTGAAATGTAAAGCAAAAGCCAAACCACCTGCCATGGGTATAATTGCACAGCTGGAAGGAAGCCACAGCTGGGATTTTTCTCATCAGGTGCACAACTGTGCTGAGCCTCAAAGCAACTTCAACCCATCGCTTTAAGCTGTGTGGGCTTGGCTGTGCCAGTATTTCAGTGTCATTTCTCTGTCTGTGGCATGCAGGGAGTGTTCTCCTCTCTGCAGCCCCAGTTTTCAGTATCCCAGCAGTTTTCCTTAGGAGAAGGATCATGTTCTGGCTCCAAAGGTCGTGCTTCTTTCAGCACCTTCCAGACACTGACACACAGATGCAGTTTAGAGCAACTTGCTTACCTTGGTAATGTTCCAGATAACTCTGTGGCAGTCTCTCTGAAAGACACAAAGGGAGGAAAACTTAGTTTGTGTTTTAAACAGCTATAAAATTTTAAAGAAGCCTTTATACTGCTTGTATTTTATAGGAGTGCAGACACACAACCACGGCTCCGTACGCAAACGCGTCACTGGCGGATGCGATACCCCCCTGATTATATACAAAAGAATGTGAAAAAGCAGATGATGGAGTGTGATCTAAGGATCTCATCAGAATCAAGTTCTCCGTAGTACAATTACTCATTTTTTTAGGCATAAAATTATCACTATTTCAAATGCCAGCACTGCATGATCTTATATAGACAAAACGTAGCACTGGGCCAATTTTCCAGTGGAAAATGTTCCCTTTAATTTCAGTGCTGCAGCAAAAGCAAGGCATTAGACAGTTCTACAATCAGGTTATGCACTGAGAAAATACCGTGTTAATGTTAAATTTCTTATGCTGGTCTTAAACAATAGTTATTTTCCAAATATGTGACTTTTCATCCAGTTTACTTGTCTAAAACCCTTTTGTGGGTGTGCAATTTGTTTGAGGGAAGCTGAGTGTGAGATAGTGAAAGTGGGCTAACGTAGTGGTTTGTCACATTAAAACACAATTAAATACATTACCATTACCTAGGTACACAAGTCCTTGAAATACATCCCAGATCTACCACCACTGTGTGTCCTTGTTTCCCTCCCCCAGCACATTTGCCTAGACCTTATCCAAGCATCAGGAAAACAGCTGGATAGCTCCATTTCTCATTTCTCTCCTATACATAGGACCTTTAAAAACCAGCAAGGAGGCATAAGGGGGTTCATTGTCTTAGACTTGATCAGATGCCCATCTCATTCCACAGTTTTCTTGTCCAGTTATAAAATTTATGTCCAATATATAAATTTGCTGCATGAAAGGTAACTGGTTAGTTCATACCCTGTTTGCTTCAGCTGAGATACAAACTGCAAAATTTCACCTCGGTAGATGGAACTTATGGTATGGGACAATTCTCAGCATATTTTCTTCTTATTATTTAGAGCTGAGGAAGAGAAAATCCTTTCATACACTTTTATATCCTTTTTTGTAAGGATAGGTGGTAGTAATTAAGGTAGGTCCCAAAATCTTCCTTGCCTTGACAATTTCCAAAACTATGTATCTAGTGATCTCTTTGTATGGAACCAAACCTATACATTTTTGTTGCAAGAGTATGAACTTTCCCCTTATTCTGAAGTCACTTTTCTCTATGGGGCAACTACAGAGTTAATATATTAAAACCACAATAATTCAGAGCTCCTCTTCAGGACATCTTTCTAGATCCCCCATGGTTTTTGGCACTATATGAACTATAGCAGCTATGAGGGTATAATTTTTTTAATTATAAATGATTATTTTTATATTGGACATCCCACAGTGACTCCCAGGCTTTTTCGTTAATGGTTACACTGGCAATTTTAGTCTCCATTACAGTGTCAGAAGAGACGAAATGGTCCCTCTAAACATGCCTGGCTTTGCATTTTCAGAGTGTCTATCTCCAAGCTGCGCAGTTTTCTGGGCACAGAAGGTTGCCTTAAACCTCCCAGTGCTTTGCTTCAAAGGGCACAGATCAGAACTGTGTTCAGTGGTTGCAAAGAAGATTAAGCAAAATGGCTCATACCCTTTTCTTGCATGCAACATTCAGCAACAGTCCAGCAGATATTTAAGCCCCCTCAGAAAAAAAACAGTTCCCACCCCAGCTAAGGCAGACAGATACATATTTAGCAGGTGTCTGTGATGAACAAAGTCCATGCTGTAAATGACATCAAAGGTGAGAGCCAGGAGCAAGAGGAAGTTAATGTAAAGAGATAAGAAAATGAAATTAGAGTGGAGCAATACAGACTCGGTTTCTATGGGGTTATTTGATACAGCTGTACATTTTAGATATTTTATTTTCATTAAACTCCTGCACATTGGTATCACACTGCCTTATTTTCCAAGCCCTACTCATGACTTATACAGTTCAAAGAATTAATATGATATTTTTTGTAACCTATCAAAGAGCCAAATCACTAAATGGTTCCAACAGTCAGGATTTTCCCCCTTCCACCGTTAATCCCAGACATCATCTCTTTTCATTGAAATGCTTTTTTTTGAAGGAAAGAACCTGGATCTGGGCATCTCTTTGTTTCTTCCTCTAAAGGGGCTCCATAGCCTTTAGCTACCCATTACTGTTCCAATAACAGAATGGCACAAACCTTATTGCTTTAGGGTATGGCAGCACATTTTATAAAATAGCAGTTGCTCATCCAGCTTAAAGAGACAACCCGGCAAATCGTGGGTGGGTACTGCAGGAAGCATCAAGAGGCAGAATCATGTAGGTTTAAAAGAGGATGTTAAACTGGAACCACACTGTCAGCTTCTGAGCAGAGCAGAGAATGATTGGTGCATCCAAATTTCTAAAAATTTTCATTCTTGTTAAATAACCCTCTCTACAAGAGCTGTTAGCATTGTGAAAGCAATTATTAAATAGTTGATGCAGTGGTAAAGAAATCTGAATGTGATCAGAATGTTAAACAAAGACACTGCAGGTCTTTAACATGTACATTTTTAACGTAATTAATTGTATTGCAAATTTCACATTTGGTCAGATCAAATTCCATTTTTGATCAAAAACATGTAGGGTAACGATTTTTGAGATACAGATCCAACTCAAATAAAACTCAAACTCACAAGTAAAAGAAGTCTGATTACTTCCCAACTGTCCAGTGATTTCACTGCTTCTCATCAACTCAGTAAACACGTATACCATAAAAACAAATTAACCCCCCTTTAGATTGTGAAACTAAAAATACTATTTTCCCAGAAAACAAACACAATTATCCCCACCATGCCATTGGAAATAAAGGGTACATGGACTGTTGAAGATGGTTAATGTCCGTGGTAAGTGTTCCTATAAATATCAGGAATTGAAACACCACTCTATAAATATATTTCATGGGAGTTTAAGAAAGAAAATCTTTTGGAGCAAATTACTCATCAAGAAAACCCTTAAAGTTTATTTAAAGATAATAGATACTCATTCTGTAGTCATTCAAGAAACCGAAACAAGACTTGTATAACCAGTTTTCAGACCCCTAGAACTTCCCAATGACACACACAATAAATGTAACACAGAATTTACTGTATATACAGGAAACAAAAAATTCTTGGATGAAAAGAAGAGGATAATACTCAAAGGGAGAATGAATATAAGATCATGAATTTTTACATCCTGCCTGTGATATGACCTTGAAAAAGAGTGAGGATGAAAACTTTGCATTGTCAGAGCTGCCCTGAATTCCACTGATATCAGCTCCAATGCAAGTGGGATGAGCTAATGCACAACAGTGCTAAGGCTGGGAGAGGACCAGGCTGAAGACCCTGGAAAGGCTGTTACAAGGAAGGGGACATGATGGAAGAGCAGGGCAGTATTTACAGGAAGGTCATTTACAACTTCCATGCATTTTGTGTTCGGCTGCAAAGGACAGACTTGGGACAACGTGATCTGTACATATGGAAGATGTAGGTGCTGCTGAAACCAGGATGGTGCTGGGTGGGAGGTCTGCACCCCCAAATATTACACCCTCCCATGGGGTCTTCCAAAGAAGCAAAACACAGGTTTACAAATTGTTTCTGAGACCTGTGAGGAGCTTTGACCTCATGTAGAGGCTCTGCGCTCTCGAGAAGACCACGTAACTTTTATCAAAGCCCAGAGAGCCAGTGTGGGTGAACCAAGCACCACGCACAGTTTGTCATTTCTTTCTACAGGCTGAGAAATCCTTCCCGTAGGATTGGAGTAGGATGTATACCAAAGCAGAAAAGTATAAATATTTTAGTCAAAACCGTACAGTGAAGTGGAAGTGGGAAGATCTGCATAAAGATCAGCAAACAGACTTTACTGCCTAATAGTTGTGTTTAAAAAGACTTGTTCAGGAAAAACTCTTCATAATATCTGGAAAGTGTTGTGTTTATATTAAATGTTTTGTTCACTGAGAAATCATATGGTGCTCTGCTCTCAGAGGCTGACTGGCAGCTGTTGTTACCCACCTACATGCAGGATTTGGCACAACACAGCTCTGAAGTTTGACTCTGCAAGGTTTTGCAGGTTGCCCAGAGAAGCTGTGGCTGCCCCATCCCTGGAAGTCTTTAAGGCTAGGTTGGACGGAGCTTGGAGCAACCTGGTCTAGTGGAAGGTGTCCCTGCCCGTGGCAGAGGGCTTGGAACGAGATGATCTTTAAGGTCCCTTCCAACCCAAACCATTTGATGATTTTTGCTGTGTTTCTGCAGAGATGTAAACTGAGGCACAAGAGAGAGGGCAGGTTTTAAAGGGCAGCTGAGGTCATCTGATACATACTGGGCTAAATACGCACCAGTAACCTGAGCAAGTACTGAGTTCAAACCATACAAGTCAAGCCTACACTTAGAAATCATCTTTTAGTTCTGCAGGATCATGACCCTTAGTGATTTGGAAGCTTTAGGTCTCCACCGAGAACAATTTTTGTTCTGAAAAGGAAAGCATATGGATTCTAGCTAAGCAATCTGTCGGGGTGCTGGGGAAGATGCAAAAAAAGGCAGCAACACATTCCTGCAATCGTGTTACCGTTCTTCCTTTTTCCATCTCACACTTTGGGGAGAGGATAAAGCCCGCCTACGGCGCACAAGGCACATGAGGATAAGGGCGAAGCTGGAGAAGGGATCTGTATGGTGTGCTGATAAGAATGCAGCTCAAATGCAAGCAGAGAAGCCCCAGGATGCAGAACAGGGGATTCTTCCAGTTTGGAAAGAGAAGTGTCCTAACCCTGAGATCTTGGTCTGAGGCATCAGAGCCAGCAGTCAGCATTTCAACAAGGAGGGTTAAAAGGTCCTGTCTTCTCCAGGACAGGTGAACGTGACCCCTTTGATTCCCTGGATGTACAGAAGCAGTAACTTCCATTACTTGTCCTCAATTTTCTTAAAGCAAAAAAAAAAAACCCAATGGGTTAAGCTGATATTTCTGATTTGGGTGGAACATTCAACCCTTCACTAAACAGACTTCCACAGCTGACACAAGCATTGATCTTATTGGAAGGGATATATTTGTAAACAGAAAAAAGTACAGGTTGAAGAGAAATGAGGTATTTTGGATGATCACTTGAGAAATTACATGCCTTTTTTCCAGGAATATCCATTGGGCATTACTGGAGAATGCCAAGGGTGTGGATGTGTGTAACAAATTGCAATAATGTTGATAGCTAGGAAGTTCTACCTTGAAATATTTCCAAATATTTCATAACCATGAGTTGTTCTTTGCTTTGCCCCAGGGGCAAATCTGACTTGCCAGAACAAACAACTCACCTGATGCTTTTGACCTCTTTTTCCTGGCTCTGCCTACACGCAGACACTGCACCACTGACTGAGCAACACAAGAAAATCAGGGTAGAGAAGGCTCCAAAATATGTTGTTGAACAACACCCCTCAACCAGACCACCAATAAAGCTTTTTTAATTGTAGAGTCCACAATTGCAGACACGTTCTCTGCTCCTAGACATGCGTCAGCAATGTGGCAAAAGACAGCCACTAATTGTCAGTATAAAGCAGAACTAAAGAAAAGTTTACAAAGTGATAAGAAGGATTTTCCACTCAAAGCATGGGAGAACAGAAGAAGAGGAACTTTAAATTAGCTTTAAAAGGAAGGTTGTATCAGGAGGAATATAATTACTTTCTTGGAGTTTCACCAAGACTTAGGAGTCAATGCCTCTACTCTTGCAGAATGGTGCAGTGGGATTTTTAATGACCACAAATGGTCAGGACATTGATTTCACATTCCAGGTGAAAAATGGCACCTCTAAAGACACATTGTTGTCTCTGCTCTTCCTAAAATCACATTGGGGACTGCGTCTGCCTTGACTTGGAAGAATTAATAGTGTGTATTGAAATACCATTGTGAGACATAGGATATTTCCCTGGTCTTAAACTGGATAGTTTCTCAGATTTGTTAGTGTGCAGCAACATAAACTGGCTACATTTGGATAAAATATAGGGTTTAAATTCTGGATTCAGTTTCGCTATGATTAATTTGATAGATTTCAGAGAAGGTTTTGTTTTCTTCATATCACATGCTTTTAACATATCTTTTTGGTAGAATTGTTCCCCATGCCAACTAGAGATCAAATGGTCGAAACCAATTTCATCTTTTAAAACCCTTAAACTATTGAAAACTATCAAGCTTTCAAAATGATACTTCTGTAAGTATTTTATCTTTCACACAGTAAGCAGCAAATAAATACAATGCCATTTTAAAGCTTCACACTGAGTTTAGCTACCTAACAAGAATCACACATTTGCAGCAGAAATTCTGCATAAACAGTCTCTGAATGTGCTATTTAAGTACAAGCTAAATACTCTTTTTTTAGGAAGTGATGTAACAAGTTCATATGTAAAAATCTATTTCTATGCAATGTGACATTCTGGAAGATTAGCTGACTGAGATAAAGGACATGAGCAAACATGCTTGTTGTTTTCTCCCACGATTATTTTTAAGAGCCACATTTTTCAGTATTCTAAATTTGCTACTTCTGAATTTTTTATTCTTCCTTAGGTATGAGGAAAGAAATCTCTATGTATTCAGTGAAAACCACCTGCCACCAAAACTGTTCAAGTCCAGTGTACATCCTGTGTACAACTAATACCCCAAATAAAACCTGCCCTCATAATTGTGACTAGTTTATAAATTTTATAAAAAATTAAGTTTATTTATCTTCACCCTTGCACCATGTCTTTGAAGACAGCAATATTATAACTTGCAAGTTGAAGCATTATTCAGGCCAAATTTTCACTCCTTGCCCTTTAACTACTCTAACTACAACTCCCAGCTAAGATTTTGGCCCCTTGTCTAACTACCCACCAAGGACATCAGATGAAACTTCTCTCTCATACATCTTTTGCTCTGGTATTAAAGAGCAAGACAGAAATTAATAGGTGGAAGAAACACAACAATGTCCATTTTAGAGACTGGTAATGGGGGCCTGGATGGGATGCAATTCAGCCAGGGTCATCAGGCAGAAATTCCAGGGCATGGAGAAGAAATGAAGAAAGATCCCACTCAGGTGCTTTGCTGCAAGGTCAAACCCTGCCTTTGTGGATGTGGCTGTTGCCATGTTTTCTCAGGCAAGTGTTGCATTTTGAAAGTTAAAGGCTTGGAAGGGAAGAAAAAAAGCACTATGGGTACAGGATTTGGCTCTCTAGGACACAGCAAGCAGCAGGAAGAACATGGGGGAGAATCCACCACGGTACCAACTCCAATACCCTCACCCTGTTAGTACAGGAAGAGAAAGAAGTGATGCACAGGGAACTGCCTCAGGGAACTCAGTAGGAGGAAAATACCCTCTGTCTCTCTCCAGAATGAGAAGAAAGATCATCCAAAATAGAGCAAATGTTCCTCCCCATATGCTCATTGAACCTGCTGTAATCTCCCAGGGAGAAAATCTTTCACATTTGGTATTTGACTGACCTGTAGCTCATGCTA
The DNA here is from genome assembly GCA_013397175.1 of Platysteira castanea. Lineage (NCBI taxonomy): Eukaryota > Metazoa > Chordata > Aves > Passeriformes > Platysteira > Platysteira castanea. The sequence continues at coordinate 2,212,783 of VYXC01007878.1, forward strand.
CAGTGCCACTGGTGCGGTGTTACTTTACCACCACCTCTTCTCACTGTGCTGGGGAAAGGAGGGGAATCACACCCAAAGTCTCAGCAGCAACTTCAGGTCAAACTTAGTTGAACAATTATAGAACTGCAGGAGAATTCTGGGCCGTGTGCTAATTCTGCAGAAGAATTACGGAGTCATAAAACGGTTTGGGCTGGAAGATCATCCCATGGGCAGGGAACCTTCTACTAGACTGGGTTGCTCAAAGCACCATCCAACCCGGCCTTGAACACTTCCAGACATGGGGCATCCACAGCTGCTCTGGACAACCCGTGCCAGGGCCTCACTACCCTCACAGGGAAGAATTTCTTCCTAATATCAGATGTAAGTCAATCCTCTTCAGTTTAAATCTGGTACCCCTTCTGTCACAACACTCCCCAGCAGAGAGTTCCTTCTCTTTCTTTTAGACCCTCTCTGGAATCTGGTACTGGAAAGTGCTATAGGGCTGCATGGAGCCTTCCCTTCTCCAGGCTGAGCAACCCCAATAAGCATGAGATATATGCAAAAAAAGATAGAAATTGTTCAATTTCTATAGATGGTGATAGCCTAGATTATTTCCTTAGTTTCTGACATGTTGTACAGGGCTTCAGTAAGTATCTTCTGATATTTAAGGCTTTGTCTGACTTGTGTAGGGTGAGAGGCCCAGTTATGTGTGCAATTTACACACGTGTCTTTGTGATGAGCCATTGGTTGGGTCAAATGTTGATGTCTTCAATGATGAATGCTAAAAAGAAAAAGCCACCCTAACAACTGTTTTCTATTGAATGTCCACTCCTCACTCTTCCTGCCCATATTCCCCTTGCAAATCTCACAACGCCAACAGTTCAAAACTCTGGTGTTCCCTGGTGCCAGATGCTTTCACTAAAATACACAAACTTTAAGCCACTCAAAAAGTTTGGAGGCTTTATTTAAACTTATTTCAGAGAAGTAACTGTTGATTCTCTGCCAAGAAATGCCAAGCTTGGAAATGGCATCTCATCCCAGTCTCAAAATACTTTACTGAAGCTAAACAACTTGGATACTTCAGCTATTATGTATTCAAATAGTTACTCATTTTCTTAGCCAATGCAGATTGGGCTGAGACAGGCATTTGGGGATCTCAAGTTTTGTGAAGCTGAAGGACTTCTAGAACAAAGTGAGATACTAAGTATAGGTAGCTTGGGTGAACTAACATAAGTTAGGAAGGGGATGGCCTTATTTGTGCAGTTCAGTATGCAGAAATACAGGAATGGCATTGGCAACTACCAGGGGAAAAAAATCATAAACAAAACCAAACAAATTAAAAAAAACCCCAAACCAACAAAAACACCCCCCAAAACAACAATCCCCCTGAAAATCCCACAAATTTCCAGGCTTTGGGTGAGTGCCGGCTCTTCCTACTTTCAGTTTTGAGAGCAGTACACTCTCGCTGTATTTTTCCACTCAGAAGGAGCAAATTCCAGAAGTCCCACAAGGTCAACTCCTGCTGAAGTTCCACACTGTAGGAGGGATGCTGAGCATGGCCACACACTGTACCATGGGCAGATGCAAACTTCCCTGCCTACACTACCAGGTACAGAAACAGAAACCAGCTCTGAAAAATGCTGCCACTACCTTAACCCTGACTCTGGAGAAGCCTTCAATGGCTTTGGAAAAACGCCTGCTCTTCTACAGCAGAGTTTTTTTCAGATGGATACAGGAACTACTGAAAACATCTTGTCTACCTGGAACAAGTCTAGCCAACACCTCCTTCAGACGTCTCTCCATATTGTCTTTTCATCCACCTGCTGGAATAGTCCCTTTTTCTGGTTGTTAGCCAAGGTAAGTTTACTCTTAGCTCCTTTCTGTCCTGACACCTCCTCCTCGTAATCTAAAATACAACGATGCCAGGTTGAAATAAGGAATAGGAAAAATGTAGAAAGGGCTCTGAACAAGCCTGCCAGCCAGCAGTCTGTGTCCCATTAGCTGCAGTTCAAGACAGTCCTCATACTATTTCCATAAATACTGCAGTATCTTCTGGAGTATCTCAGCATGAACTACAACAGATGTTGGACGCTATTATTTCTTCATTTTTGCTCGTTGTTCATCTGTTATTTTCTGCCTCTTTTTTTTCCCTCTTGCCACCTGTCCTCCCACAAATCAGAATTGTTAAAAACAACACAGTCAAGTTTTGTTCTTATTGGTCCATCTACCACTGACCAAAATTAATGGCACAGGAGAAGAAAAGAGATTAAGATCTAACTCTCTGTCTTATTTCTGACCTTAAAAGGATGGGTTGAGTTTATTTTTGACAACACTAACCAAAGAGAATAAATCTGCTGAGCTGTCCACTTCAGGATGTTAAAGCACACAAGTACCATTGCTCTCTAACAAGTTCATAAATGTTACTGAACAATATATCGATGGTGTTATGAAATTACTATATAAAGTATTTTAAAGTGTAAGTTACCTGTGATATTAATCTACAAGCTCTTTTCTCTCCAGCCACATCCAAACCCAAAGATGTTAAGATAGTTCTTTAATGGCAAAAACTATTAGGCTGCAATATGTAGCAGGTTCATCTATTAATCATCAGACCATTTATGTTCTGTAATTCTACCACAGTTAAATAACATGGACTACTAAGTACCTGAATCGGCTATTAGCAACCATTCCTGCTCATTAAAACTCACTTATTTAGACTTTAGCAATGGTAAATGTAACCAGCCCCGGAGGAGTGTCACAGTGCTTGGAAATGGCACATTAAGCTTCATTTACCCTGCTACACTCGAAGGCAGAGGGGGAAGGGAAAAATACAGTGACAGTCCATAACAAAGCTCAGAAGCTTTTTGAAGCTGCATTAAGAAAATGACAAATCTTACAAAGAGAGCCATAAAGCTTCCTCAAGTACAACAGTTTGGCAAGGAGCTATTTATCATAGTTTGTTGAAAAGACTCCTACGTTTGATACTATTGGACTGTGAGAGATGATTATTAAATGTAATTACAGAAATAGCACAGAAATAATAGTTTATTGCAGAGCATAAGCAACACTGTATTAACAAAGAGGAGTGGGGAACATGTTCAGCATTTGCAATGGTGTCATTAGCTTTTCTGGGAACACATACACAAATGTATACACACTTGATTCCATGTTGGCTTCTACTAACCAGAATTATCCTTCAAGAATTTCTGATCTGGGTCAATGCATCTGTCTATACTTGGAGTGAGAAAAGGAGACAAAGTGGATTGCTATTTGGGTGTCAGCTTTTACTCCTTTCCTACTTAACACAGATTTATTAAAAAACAATCACAGCCTGCTGTCAAGAAATACTGCTCACATTTTCTTATTAGCAGCCCTTTAATAGATACATTTTTTGCTGCAGTGCTGCCATTTGAAGTGAATGATTTATTTAGAACATGCCAGTTATCACGAGATTCTCCACGCAGTAAAACAAGTTTTGATTTCTTATTGCTACCTACAGGAATAAGTTTAATTTCCATTATACCTACACCTCGACATGTTTGCTTGTGTACCCAGCCATCAATTTTACCTTTTCTTTTTGCTGTGAGTGATTCCACCAAATTTCTTTTCACTCTGGAACATATCTGCCCCTAACTTCTTGTGCATTATTGTCCATCTTTGTAAAACCCCTTTTTAAAAATCATATAGTTCTTTCAGAGAGCCTTCTCTGCTGATTTGGGGTAGGCATCCACACTTTTCCCAAGCTACAAAGACAAAAAAACTTAGAAGCACAGCTTCTTACAACTGAGGCTATAGTTTTTGCCAGCTAGCAGGGCAAAAAACCAACCCTATCTCAGCAGTTCAAAAGATCCCTTCTGGTCCACCAAGTTTTAGGCTAAATCAACTCTGCTGCTGGCCCAAGACTGAAACATTTTGAAAAACTCTGTTTTGGAAAGAAGGCATTCAGTGACAGATGGGTTTTATTTATTTTTGGGTAAAAGGAACAGCTTAAAACAGGTTGGAAACATGGGAGAACATCCTGGCACATCAAGACAAAGGCTGAAAGCATCTGATGTACTAAAGAGATGCAGAAATTAACATCTCAAGATCATGCACATGTTCATCGATAACGTGGTGCACACTGACCCCTGCTCTTTCAGTAATGATCTGTTTTGGAACAGGAAATGCAGTCAGTAGTTTTGAAGCTCTGCAGCCTCCTTTAAGCATCTGTACTCCCTCTTTAGTTCCCTGTGTAACGACAGCTTAATGCATTACAGGCAAGGCTGAACTCAAAAACAGGAGCTCCGTGCACTCAGCTGAAAGAGAAAAGTCAGGCTGTAAATCAGGTGCAAGAGAAGAAATCAGAGTCTACCTTTAGGCATTCACATTTCTGGATTTTGTTCAAAGCAGCGTTTTCACATCATCCAAAGAGTCACAGGTTACATTTTCGAGGGGTTTGAATCTAAAAAAACTTGTGGATAGATTGCTAACAAAGATTTCCAACCACGCTGCAGAATCCTCGGGAGCTCGGTACTGATTATATTGAGATGCTTAAGAAAATATTCCCGCTAGCCATCTATCTGCATCAGGAGATACACAGGGGCATTTGGGAAAATCTCCCCTGGTCACGCTACATCACTGGTGTGAAAGAAAACACGTTTCCCTTCTGAAGGTTTTTGACTTGCTTGCAAAAGACAAATCATTGCTGCAGCACTTTCCAACTGACAATTATCTTGCCATAATAGCCATAAAAATAAAATAAAATCAACACGGATAGAATTTGAAGTAGGAGACCTAAATTATACTTCACTCTATTTGTAAAACTGCACCTCTGCTCAAAGTGGCTCTGCACACTACACATATGCCAGGATCTCCTAATCTGCTGCTGATGTGCTGCATATTGCAGTCGTGTGCAATTACAGTTAGCTATAATTAAGAACAATCACTACTTTTATTTCTCTACTTGTTCTTTAAAAAGCACAGTTGTAATAAAACTTCTCCCCCTTCCTTTTTTTTTAAGGTGAATATAATTATACATCCCTATAACATCTCAAATAATTAGTTTCTTCTGGAGCAATTTTCATTTTAACTGTCAGATCTGCCATCTATAGTCAATAGAACACATTGTAAAAAAATTCTATTATTAACCTTTTTTCACCCCATAAACCTGCAAAAGAACTTGAAGAAATTGAGGAATTCATTGCTTGAACATTGAAAGACCAAACCCAACTAACATGCCTGCCCGAGACCTTCTTAACCATGCTGAAAAACTATTATTATTATTATTATTGTAGTAGCTAACTGTAACAATAATAAATTAAAGCTGGATATAAAAGGTATTTGGCATCTCTCTATATTTTATAGGCTACTTTCCAGCCCTATTCTCATAAAGAATCTCTCTACTGTATCTTTGTTTAGAATCTTCCCGTGATTACTAACCATGCAGACTGCAGGGAAAAGTAATTAAGTTTAATAGAAGCCACCCTCATTTTTGAAGCTGCCCTCAATTTAAGCCATAGAAGGAGAGTAATTAAATTTAATGTGTGCCACAGCTTTTAAATGAAGATATGGCATGTAAAATTCTCTCACTCTGTAATGTGCCTTTTCAGAACACTGCAAAATAAGTGTTGTGATGCAAAAAGATAACAAACTACAACCACCAAGTAATGTTAAGCTTTCTTTTTCTACTGGCCATCTCTTCCGAAGGGGGAGGCCTTTGTGTAGATTGAGAACAATGTAGCCTAAATCACTGGAACTGAGATGCTTGCAGTGGCTTATCCATCCTATGCCCACGTTACCTGCTTTGATTAACTTTAGACTAAAGTCTTGCAGCAGGGCCCACCTTTTACATGTTTTTTACAGATGTAACAGGTTTCCAGCTACAGCAGAGACTCCTGGCATAGACATCGTTTACCAAGAAGATCCTCCCCCAAAGTAGCTGCAGTAGAAGCAGGGACATTAATTGACATTAATTTCCAGACACAGCCACAGATCTCCTGTGTATGACTTTTAAGTCACCAGAGGAAAAAAACCAATGAGATTAGAAAAGGCTCAGTTATTTTCCCAAACAGTAGTCTTACTACTTTCACATAAAAATTCAAATTACAAACCAGGACTAATGAAAATATTTCACCCTTGCAAAGAGGAACTAACTGAATGAGGGGCTCTGAGAATGAGAGTCATTTCCCTTCCCCAGCACTGCAGACTCTCTCCGTATGTATAAACAAACGTTTCCTTGCAGAGAATCACAGAAGTTTCATCAACTGATTTAATATCAACAGGGAATTTGAAGGTTTGAATTACTGTGAAAAAGGGAATATAAATGCCTAAAAGTCTTTGTTCAGAAGGTTAGACCAAGATCCTGAATTTATAATAAGTTCACAAAAGGGTTCCCAAACTTCTACCATGCAGTCTCCTCTCCTGAACATACTTTAGTACCTTCTATTAGTCTTGAACAAAACTTCTGTGCTCAAAATGAGACCAGATCTGAAAAGACAAAACCTTAGACAGATTTTCAAATTTATTTGGGTCCAAAGGCTCCCCCAAAGGACAAGGGAGTGGAAAAAAGAAGAAAGAAAAAAAAGTAGGGGAAGTAAAACTAGAGAGAATAAACAGATCCTCTGTTTCAGTTTTAAAACCCACCACAAATCTGCCATGTACTTTCTCAAGAGAGGGGTTGAATACTCTATTCACCACTCTCTACATACACTCACTACACAGTGTAGAGAACTGACACCTGATGCACACCCGGGATTGCAGGAACCTGTCCTTACACAGGTGAGACTCACACACATTTCATTTGCAATCATTTCTTTACCAGATTATCAAAAATGAACTTCCATAACAGTAAACAAGAGGCAACCAGGGTTTCATGTCTGTCTCCCTGACAATGCCCATGATCCAATATCCATTAATCCACAGACTGTTCAATAGGCAGATACACACTTCACATCTTGAAGCACATGCTAATAAAAATTGCAAGCAATTTGAGGAAAAGAGACTGAATTTGTAGCTATTCTTAGTTTGAAAGAAAGAAGATATTTGTTTATCCATATCATGACTAAAAAAAAGTTGGATTTTTTGGTTTTAAAGTAGCAAAATTTTGACAAAATTGCTGTTTAAATTCTAATTTTTACTCAATTATGTATTAAAGTGATCCTACCAGATGCTGGAACTAAAGCGATATGATTTTGCTATATTTATATCTAAGCTGCAAAACATTTCAACATTTACAAAGAGAAGAAAGTTCTTTGCTAATGCCAGGAGAAGAATAAACTCAAATGCCATTGCACATGATGGCTCGTAATAGCTGGCACGAGGAGAGGAGAAATGTCTCTATAACAACAGTATCAAGGAAACATGTGTTGCAAATATCACATCACAACAAGAAAATTTTTAAAAAGTGCTTGTGGAGAGTGTTAGCATGAGGACATAACATCCACATGCTTTCAAATGCTTGGGATGGATGCAAACCAAGAGAAGCAGTGGTCTATTTCCTCCTCTCCCCTAATCTGAAATGCCTCTTCCCATCCAAACCACCTGCTGTTCATGCCTTCTGCTTTTCTCACACATTTCCCTATCAATACTTAGGCCCTTCTGCTGCTGGCTACCAAAAAGACAACTCCCACTCTCCTCTAATATGCCCTCAGGAGCTTCGGCAGAAATGTGGGTTGTGGACTGGCTGGCCAGAAGATTAGGGAGAAAAAATTAAACCAAACACAAAATCAAATCTTCAGGAGCCTCTCTTCTCAATTCCCACCCACAGTGATTGCTAGGCTTAAAATACAACCCCCATCCCTCATCTCGTCCTCTCTTTGAAGGCTCTGGGTCTCGTGGGGTGCTGCTGCAATTGGCAAGTGCTCCAAACGTTGGTGGGATGCAGCTCAGCCTGTGATGCCAGAGCAGCAAGGCTACCCCAGGGCACCGGCATGCGCCACTCAACTGGTTAAAAATTGAAACAGAGCAAAAGGAAAATTTTCTAACAAATGCTTTGCGATTATGGAGCACACGTTACAGCTGTAGCCACCCACAGTTCCCTCCTACAGAACAGAAACACTGACAGCAAAAACCATTCACTGCAGAAGCTGAAAAATAACAAAAAATGCAGCAGTAAGGATGAAATTGAAGGCTGTAGGTATTTTCTGCAAGAACTTCTGCAAAGAAAGAGGGGAAGTTTGCAAGACACAACAGAAGAGAAAGCACAGTCTTGGTTTGCAAGTTCATGAGATGTGCCAGGACTGGCGCGCAGACCTGCACCAGTTATGGTGTTCATCACCCATTTCTTATTGAAGAAGGAAATTATATTTTACTGTAAAATGGTGCAATAGTGGGCGGGAAGGGAAGGACAGCCTCTTCTTTTTGTTATTAAAAATAACTAAACTAGACAAAACCTCAGATAACCTTAGTTATCTTTTTTTTTTTCCAACTCTCTGAGGACAACGGAGAAAGAGCAGGGATTCAATGTGCCATTCAGCAGGGAGAAGGGCTGAGCCCACTAAAATGCTCTTAAAAATGAAAAAATAAAAGATGAAATAAAAGCAAAACTATATGCTTTCCACCATGGAACTAATTTTTTGTGTTCACTACTTGCAGCGATCATTCAGCTCTATGGATCAAAAAAATCCTACTGCTACCAATGTGCGTGGTCAATCAGCAGGAAATTCTGTTTCAAATATGAGATCTGACGTTCTTTCTTTGATTTTTTTTCAAAAGTGCGACATAATTTTCCCCTTCTCCCAGTGCCAATCATGTTCAGGTAAATGTTACAGCTTCTGCAAGTGCAAATTAAAGACAATTATAACCTGGCTAACCTACTCCATCATTAAAATGCCTGGCACAACTCATTTGCCCGTGGAGTGGAGATTTGATGCTATGATATTCACTTGAATAGGGAAATGCTCATCTTTAGATACTGTGGACATGCTGATTGCTCTGATCAAAGAAGGCAAAAATGGAAGTGCTTTATTTGCCCCTGTAGGAAGGAGCACTGCAGTGCAAGTGTAAGAATTTATTGTCATGTTAGTCACTAATACCATTTGAGGAAATAGCTTCCATCTGTTCCAAAAATAGCACCACAATGCATGTGTGTTTAGGAAAATGAAAGATTTGTCTTTCTGGTACCAAGAGCTTGCAGTGACCACACCACATTTTTTGCATGAGGCAAAAAATAGGACCAGTGGGTTAAAGGTCTTAATAGACACACCTTAGGGGGTACTTTCAACTGATAGTAGGGGCTCCTTATGTATGAGATCCAACTTCAGTCATTGCACCTCCATGGCAGGTGGAAATTGGGTGCAACTCACAGAGCTGTAAACAAATCAATGTCAAAGAGAAAAGTACTCATAAGAAGGAAAAATAACAATCAGCAAAAGTCCTTTAAAAGCAGTCTCAAATGCAGAAAACAGAAACCTCCAGCCCAACCCTCCTGTCCACAGCAGACAGCTCAACAACAGCTAATTTCCAGATGGGGAGTCTCTATTAGTGAGAACTCCCTACAGTTGCTTTATATTATATATAAATTATAGTCTCTTTGTGCCAGAAGCAGCTCTTTTTGTTGCATTTACAGACAGCACAGAGCACAGCTACAGCTTTGAGATGATGCTGTAAGTGTTTCAGTAGGGGGAAAAAAAAAAAAACAGAACCAAACAAGGAATGTTTCAATAGAAGTAAAAATTTCCTTATTGAAGTTTTACCCTATTTAAAGTCTTTACTTGTTTAGGTTTAAAATTTTATAGTAGAGACAAAAGGACAGGGACATTTTTCCCCAGCTCAATTCTTCAGGAAGGAGGGGAATCAGAGCAGCTCTGCCATCCTGCTGAGAGGTGCAAATCTTTCTTAGATATTATTAGTTCATGAAGCCATGGGCAAAGCTCCTCATATACAAAGGGTGTGGGAGGTGTGGAGTACACTGGCCTATTTGAACAACTGGGACATATCAGATGAATGAGTTGCAACCACCTGAAATCCTTAATAAAGCCCTGATATCCAAGCATTCACTCATGTTTGTGGACCAGATTGGCATAAGTGAAATTTGAGCCAGAAGACAAATCCCACAAAGAAAACTCCCACTCCCTTTTCATTGAAACATGACCTTTTCATTTCATGAAATGTGTGTCAACTTAAATCTCGTCAGCCCGACCCCAATCTGTCCTATTCCCCAATTCTGTGGAGCTCTTTGCAGAAGCCATTCCCACCCCAGGCTATGATCTCGTCAGATCTCATAAGTGGAACGGGGCCAGGTCTTTCCAGGACTGCAGGAGACACCTCTGAGGGAAACCCAGATGCTACAGGAAGTTCTTGGTGGTGACTCTCACACATAACACGCCTTGAATTCACACCAAATCCACACCCCACAGCAACACTAAGGCCATATGCCTTCTAAAAGCCTTGTATTTTAGATAGGGAAGGCTAGAAATTAGAATCACTTTTATAAACTCCAGAGACATCTCCCCATATGCATGACAGTGACAGTTACATTATCATGTCAGTTGTTGAAGTTCTCACCTCATACTCTGATATTATCAACATGTGTGAGACTTTGCCTATCTTTTTTAATAAAAAAAAAGAAAAAACCCAAATGCATAAAAAACCACCCCAGAACCCAGCAAGCTGACTGTTGTTCTTGCTTTTTCCCTACCACTGCTGAGGTTTATCTCCATACTTCCACATCTTTTCCCGACGGAAGTCTCAGTGGCCCTTCCTTGTTTTACTTCCAATAATGTGCCTTTTAAATTTTCTTCTATTTTAAGATCTCTTCTAATCTGGTTTACTCCCAGTACTCAGTTCACAGTCCCGTCCTCTTGTTTTTTCACTCGCCTTTTACATCAGTTCCTCTTCCCCAGCTTGCTTTATTCTGGCAATTCTGATCTGTCTTCATACACTTGCCTCCAGAAATACAGTTTCCTATTTCACCTCCCCTACTATCAATCAATAAAATTCAAACACAAGTATTTTATCCATTTCACAAAACTTTTTTAGTATATCAAGGATGTTTCATAAAGCCCAATTTTCCCCATGTCAGCAGTGAACCTGGAATATACATAACAACCTAGTGCACAAAGTACTAATATATTGCAATATTCAGCTATAACAAATTGGCACTTCAGTTACTTCTTACTTCATGCCTATGTGCCACAGACTGCTCCGATAGAAGTTGTTTTGACATAGACTGCACTCTCCTTCTTATTCAGCAAGTGACAAACACACAACGTCCCAGAAAATAAGGCCAAACATGAAGTTGGTACATAAGGAGCAGTCAGTAATTTTATGTATGACTCTCTGATAAGGACTCAGCACAGGTATTAGCTACACTGTTAATGGTTTTAATCTTTCAGTGCTGCTTATCTGTAAAGTTCCTACATCACTGACTTGGGGTGGAGAAAAAAGATTAAACTAGCAAGTATAACAGAGCTTGATCCTTCAAAAAAGAACTTTCAGCAGAAAAAAGAAAAACACTGGAAAAAGATCGATTTTCAAAGTGAGTCATGGAAATCATAAATTCCCGTACTCTGTTTTAAAGTGTTTTCTACACCAACAAAAGCCCAAACCTGTCTTGTTGAGCTGTATAAAGCAAGCCAGCACATGTGAATTGTAGCTTTTTTAGCTATCACTAAATAAGCTCTACTTGTTAGGTTTCTAATCACAGGCTTTCCACTGTTTTCTTTGGTTATTATGTGAGATGCATTCACAGGGATCTCAAAGAACAGTTGGAACACTACAGATATAGTACGTGTGTTCTCTGAAATTTCATTATGTATAGATTAACACCTACAAACAGGCACCATCCCACACAATGGCAGCCAGAAGTAGAGAACAACAAAAAAAAAGCAAAGCCATAGACTTCAGACTGAAATATTTCCTTGGTTTAGGTTTGTTTTTCAAGTTGAGTTTACATACATGAAGAATTAATACCTTTACACTTATTTTTTTAACAAGCTGTAGATCTTTCTTTTCCCTATTATTTCCCTGAAAACAAACAAAGACTTTTATCCAATGATTAGGAATTGAGGAGATAAACAAAAACAGATCATGCCTTCACCAGCCTCCTGTGTTTTCACTAGGGAAAAATCTCTGAGAACTTCACAAAACTTCCACTCTGACAGGTGGTTGCAAGAGCTGAGAAATAGCCTGTCCAATCACAATATTAGCATTCAGAGGAAGCTCCAGAAATTACATATGCACACAGAGGGTTATTTAACTGCACGTTCTTTCATTTCCCCAGGATGAAATCGCTACCACGCTACAAAGAGGTGTAATTAATTGGCACTGCAAACACACACAGACACACACAGGCAGCACCAACCTGTCTGACCCACTCCCGTGCTCAACCACTTGAAGCACACAGACCATTTAAGTGGGGGCATTTCCTTGCCCTCCCCATCTCCGAAGTCCACCCAGAAATAATAAGTGACTCTGAATTTAGTTTTCCAACTGCATTTTGTGTTCAAGGCAGCATTGCTCCAGCTCACACTCAATTTTATATTGTAGAACTGTTGAGGTTGGAAAAGAACGTTAAGATTATTAAGTCCAGCCATTAACCCAGCACTGCCAAGCCCACCACTAATCCATGTCCCCAAGTGCCACATGTCTTATAAATCCCTCCAGGGATGGTGACTCTACCACTGCCCTGGGCAGCTTGTTCCAGTGCTTGACAACCCTTTCAGTGGAGAAATTTTTCCTAACATTGAAGCTAAACCTCCCCTGGTGCAAGTTAAGGCCATTTTCTCTTGTTCTATTGCTTGTTACTTGAGAGAAGAGACCAACTCCCATCTGGCTGCACCCTCCTGTCACGGAGTTGTAGAGAGTGAGAAGGTCACTCCTGAGCCTCTTTTTCTCCAGGCTGAGCCCCCACCCCAGCTCCTACAGCTGCTCCCCACAGGACTTGTGCTCCAGCCCTTTCCCAGCTCTGTTCCCTTCTCTGGACATGCTCCAGCCCCTCAATGTCTTTCTTGCAGTGAGTGGCCCAAAACTGAACCCAGGATTTGAGGTATGGTCTCACCAGTGCCGAGTACAGGGGGATGATCTTACTGTTAAAGACTGAGGCAAAGAAGGCATTAAATACCTCAGTCTTTTCCTCATCTTCCATCACTGTATTTTCTCCTGCATCCAATAAAGGATGGAGATTCTCCTCAGCCCTTTTGTTGTTGCTGGTGTGTTTACAAAAACGTTTTTATTGTCCATAATGGCAGTAGCCAGATAAATTTCTAACTGGGTTTTGGCCCTTCTGATTTTCTTGCTGTGTAACCTCACAACAACCTTTTAGTCCTCCTGCATTGCTTGTCCCTTCTTCCAAAGGTCACAGACTCTCCCTTTTCATCTCTAACTTCCAGCTAAAGCTCTCTGTTCAGCCAGGCTGGTCTTCCCCACCAGCTCGCCTTTTGACATATAAGGACATCCTGTTCCTGTGCATTTAGGATTTCCTTCTTGAAGACTGTCCAGCCTTCCTGGTCAACTTTGCCCCTCAGGACTGCCTCCCAAGGGACTCTCTCAACCAGTGTCCTAAACAGGCCAAAGCCAACCCTCCAAAACAGTTCTGCTGACCTCTCTCCTTACTCTAAGAATCTAAAACTATCATTTTGTGATCACTATGCTCAAGACAGCCTCAGACTATCACACCACCCGCAAGTCTTCCTCTGTTCACAAACAGCAAGTCCAGAGGGGCACCTTTCCTAGCGGGCTTCCCCACCAGCTGTGTCAGGAAGTTCCTCCACACACTCCAGGAAGCTCCTAGACTGCTTCCTCTCTGCTGTGCTTTATTTCTGGTGTACCCCTGGGTAAGTTGCAGTCCCCGATGAGAACATGGGCTAGTAATTGTGAGACTTTTCTCAGCTCCTTATTAAATGCTTCGTCTGTCTCTTCATCCTAGTGGGGTGGCCTAGAGCAGAAACCCACCAGGATGTCTGCCTTATTGACCTTGCCCCTGAGTCTTACCTATAAACACTCAACCTTGTCATGGCCAAACTCCAGACAATCAAAACACTCCCTAACCTACCCCATCACCTCTCCTTGCCTGTCCCTTCTGAACATTTTATTGCAGTGCATTGCAGCACTCCAGTTGTGAGTGTCATCCCACCACATTCCTGTGATGGCAATTATGTCACAGTTTTCCTGCTGTCCCTGGCTTCCAGCTCCTCCTGTGTGCTGCCCATGCTGCAGGTGTTGGTGTAGACACTGTTCGTTTGGGCTGCTGATCCCACCACCTTTGTGGAGAGAAGCCCCAACTCCTCTGTGACCATTCCCAGGCACTTCCATGGTTTCTAACACATCAGTTTTTGCTACCACATGGATTTCCATCCCCTGAGAAGGCAGAACAAAGGACCTCACTAACACTCTGCCCCTCATGCATTCGTGTGCTACCCCTGGCTTATCTCTGGTGAGCCTGGTTTTATCCCCTTCCTTCTTCAAATCTAGTTTAAACTTCTCTTAGTGAGCCTTGCTAACTCCAGTGCAGAGTTCCTTTCCCCTCTGTGAGACAGGTGTAACCACACTGTTTCCAGCAGGTCTTGTGTAATGTAAACAAATCCATGATCAAAACCCCCAAATTCTGCCAGAAATACCAGGCCCAGAGCCAGGTATTGATCTGCTGGCTCTTCCTGTTTCTTCCTGCATCGTTCCTGGGGGTTGGAAGGATATGGGAGAACACTACTTGTCCTAGTTCCTTACCCATTTGTTCCAAGGCCCTGAAGTCTCTTTCAAGCACCCTGGGATTTT